>VZUI01032908.1:0-12560 GCA_013401135.1 Cettia cetti
TAATTAACTTACTATCTCTTTGGCATTCCTTAACATAATTTCTAACTGCACCACAGGTCCAGGCCTGCACTCAGGCCTGTCCCTGGGCCTACCTAAAAGGCCTCAAGCCCGCTACCTGGCCTATTAATTCAGGCTGGGTTGACCAACCTTACTCAGGAGCAGATCATGCCCCTGCTCCCTGAGAAATTCCACTACAGGTAAGGGTTCCATTGGTTCCATGTGCAGTGGGATATTTTACACACTGCATAGCACAAGCAGCAGCCTTTGGAATTGGCCAAACATCCACAGGCAATCCAACTAGACAGGTTGAAAATGAATTTTCAGAGGATGCAGTAGCTTAGCATAGGGTATCTTATCCTGTCAGATTTGTCAGGATTACCCAAACATTCATCTTGGGTTGGTTAATAGGCTAAGCTGTGCAAGTAAAAACAAGCAATGTTATTAAGTGTAATATTTGTTTTCACTCCATACTTTTCCTTAACTGTTTAGTTGCAACAAGCCATTGGTCATGAAATAATTCTTGCTGTTCAGACAAACCAAATCTGTGCCCAGACACCAACCATACAATTTGTCCATCACTTTGGCTGCCTCTCAGCAATTACACCACTAACAGGTAGCTCGCCTTCTGTGGGATGCACAATAACACAACACATTCAACACATTTACATTCAACCCAAGCCTGCTGATGCCCAGTTTGACAAACTAAGCAGGGAAAAGAAAGTAGCAGTCCCACCCTAAGTTCCTGCTCAAAAGCAGTGACTATTTGTCTAAGATCAATATGTTCCCAATCTAAAGCAAGGACAGATTCTTCAAAAGGAAAATGAACACTGTATCAACCACCCCTAGATGTGTGGTTTACTGGTTCTTTTAAAGTGGACAACTTAATCTTGGTGACGCTAACACCTCTAGGTAACCCAAACTGTCTTCCCAAGGACATAAGTCTGTTTGTTGTCATGCAGTTGCTGATGAGGCTCTTCTCAGAAGTTTCAGCAGACGGTGAGGTCACGAATCCTCAGAGGTTGATGTCAGGGCTCGATGCTCAGGTGGCATCACCAAGGATTCTCTGAAAAGCTTCACATTCCATGCTGGAATCCACTTCCATCCAGCTTCTGTGGAAACACAAGCATAACCTCGATCTCATGTAACAAGAGGGTAAGGTCCCACAATTTTACCTGTCTCTGGATTCTTTACCAACACCAGAGGTTTCTGTTTGCACTGTAATTGTGGACTACTACTGAAATGTCTGACAGTTGGAGGATTAGGATTCATCAATAAGTAGTTCAAAAGATTAAAACATACAATGCCTTCTGTAAGTGTTGGGAGAGGGGGCCGTTCCTCATTCCCCTTCTTTATTATATAAAAAACGCTTGAGTGAGCCATGTGCTTGTTTGATTACAGATTGACCTCTGGAAGAATGAAGAATCTCAGTTTTATATTTCACCCCCTAGAGGGCAAAAAAATTTGCAACTCTCTGGGAGAGAGTTGGGCCATTGTCTGTTTTAATTTCTAAAGGAATACCTGAAACTGCAAAAGCACTGGTAAAATGATGGTAAACACCTTTTGCTGTCTCATAGGTATGACAAGATGTGAATAAAGCACTTGAACAAGTATCTATAGGAATATGAATGAATTTGAAACTACTAAAATTAGCAAAATGTGTGACATCTGCTTGCCATAACTGAAGGTTCTGAAGCCTTCTAGGGTTAACTCCTCCAGCAACAGAGAGAAAGGAATATGTCTGACAGTTTGCACACACTGCCACAGTACTGGAAACTTGGCGGCTAGTCAAGTAAAAGGAGGATGTCAATGCAGAGGCATTCTGATGAAAAAATGAATGGCTTAATTTAGCCTCTGCAAAGCGGCCTGGTAAGATTGGGACAGGTAAAGTGAGCAGGCCTGCATGACAGTTACCTTCTGCTATAAAATGAGGTAAAATAGTGTGAGATCTAATATACATCACAAAATTTTTGTTGTCTACTATCTAAAAGCAAAACAAGTTGTTGTATCTAGTGGAAAAGGTTTTCATTAGGCACTTCTCTTAGAACAGCAGCTTCAGCTCTCTCGACAATCTGCAATATAAGCAGAATTTGTGATTAAATTGAATGGGGTAGAAAATCGCCGAAAGGCATGTACAAGAGCTGCTTCATGACATCTGAATTTCATTGATTAAAATTTCAGTCCTACTAAACCATTACTGATTTATGAGTGCAGCTGGAACCATCTGTAAAAACAGTTAAAGCTTGCAAAGGAATTTCACTTTGCTTAGGTTTTGTCAAAAGTTTGTATTTAGCAGCAAGAAACTTATGCCTTGGGGAATGCAAAGAAAATTGCTTTGTGAAGTCAGTTAACACCATCTGAAATGCTTCTGGTTGTTGTAACAGCTACTGTGAAAAACAGTAGTAACAGGCTTATTGACTTAAGCTCCAGACCAGCAACTGAAGTTAACCTCTGTCATGCTTTGATAATAAGTAATGCAAGCATTCTGTGTCAGGTGCTTATTGTTTTGGTCCCCTGGTGTGACAAAAAAATCCATTTAATAATTAACAAATAATTTGGTGCTTTAGATCCCATTGGTAAATCAAAGCATGAGTGTGTTTAGCTGGGTTCAGAATTATTAGAAAAAAGGTGACTCAGTACCCCATTGGGCTGCTTGTCAACTTGCAATGGATCACCTACTTGTTGCAATGCCTGGTGTGCTTCTGATGTGAGCTGCCTAGGTGGCAGGAGACCTGGTTCCCCTTTGAGCAGTGCAAACAAGGGGCTCAGATCTGCATTTGAAATTCCCAGTAAAGGACAAACACAATTAACTTTTCCTAAAAGTTTTTGAGCATCGTGCAGTGTACGAATGTCCGTTTGAATTTGTAAAGGCTGAGGAGTAATAGTCAGAATTCTAATGCGCTAGACTAGACAAGATATTTCTAAGAGGGTTGATGCTGAATTTTTTTAGAGCAACACAAAGTCTTGCTTGAGTTACAGTAGTAAAGACAAAGGATAAGACTTCCTCTATAACTTCCTGCTTTCTCCTGCTACAGGGATATTATCTATGTAGTGGTACAAAAGAATATCAGCCATTTTTTGGTGAATGGGACTGAGGATCCTTGCAACAAACCACTGGCAGATAGTAGGGCTGTTTTTCATTCTCAGCAGTAAAACAAATCAGTAGTATCTTTGTAAAGGTGCTTGCATATTGGTGATTAGAACAGAAAAGATAAATTTAGGAGCATCATCAGGATGTAAAGGAATATTTTAAAAAGCAATCTTTTAAATTAATGACTGTCAAATGCTAATTTCAAAGAGTCATGGTAGGGGATGGAGATCAGGTTGCAGGGCTTCCATTTCGTCCATAACAGCATTGATTTTTCGGTGGTCCTGTAGGAGATGTCATTTTCCAGTTTGTTTCTTTATAACAAACACAGTGAATTCCAGGGGCTGGTAGAGGCGACTATGTGTCCCCTTTGAAGTTGTTCTTGGACAAGTTCCATGAGTGCATGCAATTTAATTAATGGCAGGGTCCATGGTCTACCCACATAGGGTGATCAGTTTTCTAGGTAAACTTTAGGGTGTCACGCACCTGAATGGCCTCTCTTAAAAATCAGACTGAATTTTGAAACTCCATTGAGAAAGTACATCTCACTCCCGTAACACCATGGGTAAAGGCAAAACAAACGGTTTTACAGAAGCTGTGTGGCCCTCTGGCCCCTCCACCTGAATTAGGTGGCGGCTCCAATAACTATGACTGCTTCCCCCATCCTTGTAAGGGGTTGGGGTACCTCTGTGAGGATTCAGGAAGTTGGCCATTTAGCCTGAGAAATGAGGCACACTTCATTTTTTCATTCTGCCTCCCACAAAATTTACTGTCCCAGCCTCACAAGGCACCTAAGATAGTGAGGTGTTATTATACGTGCAGAAAGTGTAAGACCTCATCAAACTCCCAGAATAGGGGGACCTGATACCATGTTCAGTTGCTGTTTGCCTTGACTCTTTATTTTCTTGAAATGACAGTGCCTCCCAATGAGGATTACACTGTTTACTGGTGTGATATATGTCAGGGGCTATGATCTTGTTAGTTATTTCCAAGTGTCCCACAAGAAAAATTCTTTTTAAACAAATCTCATTTTTGTGTGTGTCTGGAGGAAATAAATCTGGCTCATCATCAGAGTTTATGAGACTAGGATCAAAGGAGTTGTTTTCATCTTCCCCCCCTCCTTTTTCTGGGACAGTGTCCAGTAGTGAATGCTGTTGCAGACTGAGGTGTCTGGCATATTTCTTTCACCTCCAGTAGGGGAGGAGGAGTGGATGGCTGTACTAAAGAATTTATGCCATTTGATATGTCTGCTGCTCGTTTTGGATTGTTAGCCATAGTTTTAGACTGTTCTTGCTTCTTCATAATCTTGTAAATCACTTTCCAGGAAAGGAGTAATTGAGCCACTACCTTATTTCCTTTTGTAGCATGGTCCCATAATTTTACCTTTATATCGTCCCAAAAGTCTTTTGTAAAGATAGTAGGTGCAATAACATTTTTTCCCTCAGCTGCTACCCACTTCAGTACAAGTTTCAAATCATGAGAGGGTAAAGAATTGCTGTTTCTTAGCAGCTCAAACATAAGAGAAAATTTTCTCTCACTTGGGCAGAACTTCCCTGACCCATATTTCCCTTTTCCCAGCTCACCTCTCAGTCCTCCTTGTCCTCCTGGTCATCCAGAGGGATTGTAATAGGCCTGATCCTGCTTCTTCCAGCAGCACTTCTAGACTTGGAGAGTGACTAGCTGCCTGCGCAGATTAGGTGGTCTTTGCTTCCTTGCATGGGGCAACAATTGCTGCGTGACTGAGAGATGGGACTTCAAAACAGTAATCCAAGCAGGGAGCTTTAAGTCAAAGCTTGAGCAAAAATAGGTCAGAGTTCAAGTTGAAGTTAAGATTTATTGATGTCTAAGTCTAAGTCAGGGTAAAAAGAATTGAAGCCATTGAAGCCATTGAAGTCAGGTATCATTTTCACAGTACACTGTTATATACTACACTGTTACATACTTGTTACAGCTCAAAATAGGCCCCAGCCCTAAACAGCCACAAGACTTTTCTCACAAACTACAGACAGGTTATTTTTAACAGTATTTGATAGCCTCTTGCAAAATTTATAGTTTTAAAGACCTTGACAGTTACATATGCAGCTTTCTTCCTTGTCTGTGATTTTCCATGTCTGTGATTGTTCTACACCATGGCCTGTACCCAACCAAGGCTAAGGTATCCCAATTCAGAAGCTCCACTGTGCCCCCCGCTTCATCTCTTACCTGTTCTTCTATATCATGCTTCAATTGTTCCAGCCTCAGGCTCCCAACCACCTGACATGGACATGTCAATTCTTGTTGCTGCCTCATAATCCTCACTCGTGGCAGCCGCTCGCTTTACCTGTTGCCAGCTACTGACGGGAGCAGGAGTAGCTGTCGTCAGCCCAGCAATGGCCGCATTCTCTCGGGGTTGATGACTCCGGCTCTCTCTGTGGGTGTGTGTCGATCACTAGTCAGTATATGCCCCAGAGACTGTTCCAACTCTGGTAATGGCAGCGGTGCACATGTGGTGGCCGTGGCTTTAGGAATCTCTCATCCACAGGCACTTCTGCGTTTGATGTTGGCTTGATTTCTGGGTACACGTCTTCTGGGTCTGCCCACAAATTGCAGCAATGGTTGGGCACGCCCAATGGAGGCTGGGTCATAGGTGCGGTCTTGGAGCCTAGCCAACCAGCTCCAGGAGAGCGGTCTGAGTATGTCCGTGGTGATGCAGGACGCATGTGGCTCCATTATGTGCTGTTCAGTTAGCTGTGCAGGCATTCTCTGTGCAGCCACAGGGTGCTCTGCTTCCGCGGGAGCCATGCACCACTACGGAGCCGCTTCTGGGCCAGCGTGATCTGGTGCAGTCTGAGAGCACTGGCCTGACACAGTGGCATAGCATGACGCAGTGGCAGACGCGGCTCTGGAGTGGCTGGGTATGGCTTTGCAGCAGCAAGGTATGGCTTCACAGCGGCCAGGCACGGCTGCAGCATGATGGGCGAGATGTCCTGGCATGAGCCAGCAGAGTGGCTCCATGTAGTTTCATGGTGCTCTGCTAGGGAAATGACCTAGCACAGACTAGCAGTGCAATTTTGCATGGTTGATTCGTCCATCTTTCTCTCGCATGCCCGGTATGGCGTCCACGGCTCCTGCTGCTCTTCCCAGTACCCTGTTCTTGCTGCTGGCCTCAGTGGGCAGCACCTGTAGTGTCCCCATCACCGTCCTCATGTCACTCGCAGTTTTTAACAGCATTAGCAAGTCCAGAATGAGCCTCCAGGGCTTTATGACATTAATAGCTGTCTCACTGCATATGGAGGCTGCTTCAATTATAAATTCACCAGACTGCTCACATGTTTTTAAGTCTAGACTGGTTCCTTCAGTCACATCCAGTCTGTGCTTCTCACACCATGTCAGCAAGGCCAGCAAAGCCCACTCATCATACTTTATCCCCCATTTTTTTTAAAAGAAGAGTCCATACCTTAATTAGAGGGTCTTCCTGTTGTAAAACCCACACTCCCATATTTTCCCAGGCAGCGTCTTCTATTCAAAAAAGGAGGGGTTGTGCCCATGTGGCTTTCTTCACCACTGTCAGCAGCTCTCTCTGCTGTACACAGCTATACCCGCTTCTCTGCTGGGACTTCATGGATTTCCCCACTGGTCTCTGCAGCCCCACAGACTGCAGGCAGCAATCTCTGCCTTCTGTCTCTCTGCTACTATCCACAGCTGCTTGTTGTATCACATCAGTGGTCACCAATTGTTGCTGGTATTGGAGACAAGAATGTAAAAAAACACACAAAGGTTCTGTTGGGGACGATGAGGCAGGAAGCCCCTCCAAATATGATTGCCTAGCAAAAGATTCTAAGAGTGTAAAACCTGTAAATGAAATAGAATTGAAAGCAAGCTTTGAGTTGTAGGATGCCAAGCCAGAAAACAGTGGTCAAGTTAGCTGAAGGCAGGATGCCTGGTGATTGAGCAATACTCCTGGCAGACAAAGGGATGCCTAGGGTCCAAGGGGGATGGGCCTTGCCAATGTGGCAGGGAAAAGGTGGTTCAAAACCAGCTTTTAAGATTTTGGACTGTAGCGTGGTATGGTAATGTAGTAGTTCTCATGGGCTGTTTGTAAATTCTGTAGGTTTTGTATCTTGCACTGGTTGGTTGATGTAAACCAGAATATTCAACACAGAAGGAGATAAAATGTAACAGGAAATTAGGTCTCTTTCAGCATGTTTTGAGCTGGGGCTGGCAGCTCAGGCAAAGCTCTTGTACCCACAAACTATGCAATAAACTACATTTCAAGAGCTGTTCTGCTATCCAGAGATCTCTCTCATCACCACCGATTAGCCACTCTCACAGGTTCATGCAGAACAGACAACTTTTATTGAGTGCTCTTTTCCTCATATAGATTTGATGGTCTGTGCAGTTAATCCACGTTGGCCAAACCAGTTGCCACCTGGTCCACCAGCCAATAGCTGCTTATCTCTCCAGTGGACAAGGCCTGCTCTCCAACAGTCCACACCGGTTGAGTTATATAATCAAGGTACTTATATAATTAGTTATATTTCAATTATAAGATTGGGATTATTTGTAATTGTGAGGCCTTCAGGCCAGCTGATAGCCACGACAGTTTTAAGTATTTCCTAAGTCCTTCTGTGGTTGTGCTATGTAGCAGAATTTCTTAGGGAGCAAGGTCATGATTTGCCCTGTATTAGGTTGGGCAACCCAGCCTGGGCCCACTCAGACTAGCCTAGGCAAAGGCCTGAGTGAAGGCCTGGACCTGTGGCACAGTTAGAAATTATGTTAAGGCATGCAGAGAAAGAGTTTATTTATGAGGTAGTAGGTATAGATGCTAGTTTGAGCACTTCAGCCGTCTTAAGTGTAAAAGTCAGCAATGTTTAATTCCATTCTTATATGCTGCACACCAATGAGGGGATGCTTTGAACTGTAAACAATATTAAAGTGTATATAAACTGCCATTTTGCGTGAAATAAGGGAGAACATATGTAGCCACATTGGTGTGATTATGTTACTCGGCTGGTTTCTCACAATTTTGGGAGAACTTCCCTTTTCAGTGCTATGCCTGTTTTTTTATTGTGAAATAAGAAAATAATAAGTTTTTTCCATAGGTGAGTGTTTATAATAAGACTTTGGTCAAAATGTAGGAGCACTCAAGAAACTCATAATGTGTGAAAGAATAAGGACTTTTAGATGAAATTATGTTCTCAGAGATACCAGACATGAAATTTCACAATGTTTTTAAGGCAATAAACACAGATTTGAGAGAGAAAGAACAGTGACAATATGAGTAGTCTAGGAAACATTTTACTGGCTTTTACTTGAAACCTGAACCATCCTCAAATTAGGATTTCTTGTGTAGGCACAACCAATCTCATGTTCTTAACTAAGCAACCTATAAGTTAAAAGGTCTTGCTAGTCTGTTGACTGTGGATGCAGCTATTAATCTGTGTTAGCTGACTACATTTTTAATCATGAAGACAGTATATTCACTACAATCAACAAAACTTACAGCATAAAATAAGAATAAATCTTTGCTTAGTGTTAAAGCTGAAGAAGGCATCTCTCAATTTAACTAGGTAATGTACTTGAAGGGATGTGAAAAGGGCAAGCAAGGAAGGAAGAATTGTTTTGAATCTTTCTTTGAAGTTATTGAGAACAATTTAGTTGTATGACAAGCAGTTTCTCTTTACCGACATCTACCAATCTTTAGAAACATTGTGGAATGGCCCAAGTGAAAACAGTTCTTATAGGACTACAGTGTTGTTCTTCACCTAGAAATAATTCCATGTTTCATCTTTTCATAATTTTACTCTTTTGTTTTACAGGGTTTTGTTTGGTGTTTTGTACAGGTCTCCTGCTCAGTGGATGTAACTTCATACAGATGTTTTAGTTTTTTCATGCAGTCTGGTAGGAAACACAGCTTGCAAAAACAAAACAGCAAACAAAGAAGATGCACATATAGTCTGTTAATGCAGACTTTTTAATTAAAAAAATTATTAAATCTCAGAATATACTTCATAAGACAGAGCTTTTTTTTTATTGAATGTTCTCTCCTTCCTAATTGTTTTGGTCATCCTTAAATAAAATCAAAAACTCAGTGAAAAAGTAATTGAGAGCACAGATATAATTTGATGTGTTGAGCACACCTTCCTAGTGCCATGTCCCCATCCCTAAGAAATGTCCCCATTTCTTCCTTTATTAAGTGTGTAAACAGAAATTTCTGTAATAAAAATATGTTTATTACACTATCTGGTGTAATAAAAATATTACTTATTGGTACTGTAGGTGCCCAAGATGTGCGTCTTCTTGTTATAATGTACTACCATATTTTCTGCTACTCCCAGCCATCTTTTCCTTCTCAACGTCACTCCATGATTTATGCTAACCTGCCAGGAAGCATAATGTAACTTCAATTTAAAAGATCTATTTTCTCCTATTTAAGGTGTAAAGAGGTGCATTTTCCATGTTAACGACTGGAGAGGGTGGTTGTGAGGTATGATATGTAATCTTTGAGTGTTTTGGAATGTGATAGAACAGGAAAACTAAAAACAAGGAATGGAAAGTTTCTCAGCAGTAATAGCACCAGCAGTAATAAATATTTTACCAAGAAATGTGTAATGCTTTAAGGCTTTCTTTTTGGAAATATCAAAAACATCAAGAATATAAAAAAGCTGGAAAACTACTAATTTTAAAGGATGGTAACAGCTAGCATTATGCTACATGATTGCACAGACATCTTGAACTTTCTTTTATCAGGCATGTTCTACCTGGTACACCTGTTGTATTCCAAAATCTCTCCTTAAGTTTCCTTGTGGAAAGCTTACTTCATGTTTGCCCACCAAGTAAGATGACTCTCTTATTTTCATGGATGGAGTAGATGTTGATCTTTCTTCATCAGAGTCATGGTTTAACCCCAGCCAGCAGCCAAGACCATGCAGCCACTCATTCATTTCCCAAACAGAAGGGCTGGGGAGAGAATGGAAAGGAAAAAAGCGGGAAAACTCAGGATTTAAGATAAAGACATTTTACCACGTAAAGCAAAAGCCATGCACCCAAGTAAAGAAAAGCAAGGAATTTAATTCACTGCTTCCCATGGGCAGGCAAGCATTCAGTCATCTCCAGGAGAACAGGGTCTCATCATACATAATAGTAACTTGGGAAGACAAATGCCATCACTCCAAATGTCTCCCCATTCTTTCCTCTTCTCCAGACTTTACATACTGAGTGTGACATCATGTGGTATGGAATATCCCTTTGGTCAATTTGGGTCACCTGTCCTCACTGTGTTTCCTCCTAACCTCCCATGCAACCCCAGCCTCCTTGCCAGTATGGCAGTATAGAAAGCAGGAAAGGCCTTGGCTCTGTGTAAGTCCTGCTCAGCACTAACAAAAACATCTCTATATTATCAACCCTTCAGCACAAATCCAAAATAGCCCCATGCCAGCCACTGTAAAGAAAAATAATTCTAGTCAAAGCCAGCACAACTAGCTTCAAGAGAGCTTCAATACCAAGGGGAAAATTCCCCAGTAATGTCTTTCGGGAATTATGTCAGATGAGCTCCTAATATTTGGCTGTTAAAAGCTAATAATTGTCTATGTTTCACCTTGTTATTGCAAAAATTAGTATCAGACTTTTCTAATATATTTTTCAATTCAAAGTAATTCAGATGCTGTATAGAGCTGTGAAGCCCTATAAGCTCTGAGGGTCCAGCCCTTGAGAGTTGGCTGAATAATAATCAGTGAGACAGCATGGTCGAGGGTGTCTTGAAAAAGAAAATAGTTTAATACAATAACTGAAAAGGTATAAAATAAAATACAAAAGCCAAGCACAGTGACAGATCTGCCACCTGCTATGACACCTTGAGAATGCCCCTGGTCTCTTTGTTCTGTCCCCTTATATATCCGTAGGTCGAGGATGGTCCTATTGGAACCCTGCCAATAGGAAGGGGTACAAGTTTTGATGAGCATCTGTGAGGTCGAACAGGCGCTCCTCTCCTGTCACTCAACCAATCAACAAGGGGAAAAGACAGAACTTTCTAGTCAAACTTCCTAATACAGAAATGCCCACTCAAGAGTGGGGGGTGCATTACTACAATGCTGTTGTCAGGAACAATTTCCCTGCAGTATCTTGCATACAGAATATTTATTATCACATTTTTAGAACACCAACATGCTTCAATCAAAAAATCTCTTTCTACATCATTAAAAAAAAGATGGATTAAATATGTCTAACAAACAGAAGGAACAGAAAGGAGTTCTTCTGTGTTTCTATTTTCAGATCACTTTAAGATTTTTGATTCAGAGACAGTAATTTCCTATTATTCTTTGCTCATTTCCCTACTTTGAGGCACTTTTCTGCTTCTCTTCTCATTGAACTGATAATTTGTGTTTCTCAAAACAAAAATGTTTAAAACACCATATCTAATAATATCACATCAGAAGCTGCAAAGCCCAAATCCTGAGTTTTAAAGTCACCTGAGGAAATTCAGAGTTTGAGAACTCTGCCTGAGGCACTTTTGACTCCCGCAACTAGTGATTGCATGCATCTTCTCATGCTCCATACATATTTCATTACTCTTCTTAAATGTCTCTAAATATTTTAATCTATTTTCAATTATCAACAAGTGTGAAATAGTATCTCTCCCACTGAATGTTAGATAGACTTATTTTTGAAGAGGTATTGTCAAAAAAGTGTATTTTTATTTCTTCATAAGAACCATGACCTGAATTAGTATTCAGGTCAATGAATTTTAATGTTAAAAGGTGGATTAGACAAACAAAGATGAGACATTGAAGATAAACTTTCAGAAGTATTTTTGCACAAGGAAGATTTCTGTAGTCCCACATTATTGTATTTTAGTGCGTACTGACAAAGAAACTAGTAGTAGTCTTGTAATGTTGTTCATTGTTTGGTTTGGGGGATTTTTTTATCCTGAAGGGATATAAGAAAAGATTTTTTTTGCCAAATTCTGAATTTTGATCTGAGTCCATAAAAAAAATTGAGACCTGGCTGAACAGTATGGCTTAAGGATAGGATAAAAAGCCCTTTTCCAGTACTCAGTTAGTACTGCTTTGTAATATTGCTCAGTTCTCAGTATAATAACCCAAAACACTCTTTATTGAACTTCTACTGCTAATCCTTACTAGTCTGAGGAATTGTTAGTTTTTTGTGTGTATGTGTTTGTGTATGCAGATCACTAATTGTCATATTCATGATTAGAGGAAAGAAGACCTCACTGGATTGTAAAAGCTGTAAGCTTCATTTTACTTGCTAATTATTTTGAATTCAAACTTTGCAAAAAACAAAATGACAATATGAAGGGCAGATTTAGCATAATTAGTGACTGTATTTGTGTCTACTGCCTTTGCATGTAGATGCAAACTGCCACATCTAGTGTAGCAGATTGCTTTTTAGGTGGGCAACCCAGCTAGGGTTCAGTGGGCCTGGGCCTCTTTTGGCCTAGGCCCAAGGACAGGCCTGAGTGAAGGCCTGCACCTGTGGC
>VZUI01032909.1:0-34049 GCA_013401135.1 Cettia cetti
CGGGCGGGCAGCGCCGTGAATGGCGCTCGGCGCGCGGCCGCGGCCCGGCGGCCCCCGGGGGGCGCCTCGCAGCCAATCACCGCCCGCCGCCGGCTCACGCGCCCTCAGCGCGCGGGGAGGGGGGGGCGGGGGGAGAGGGGGCGCGAGGGACCCTCGGGGTGGTGCCCAAAATGCCCCAAAAATGCCCCAAAATCCCCCCAAATCCCCGTTCTGCGGCCGTTCCTCCTCCGCGGCGGCACCGGCAGAGCCAAGGGGCTGGGCCCAGCCGGAGCCGGGGCTGCGGTGCCTCCCGGGCTGCCCGGCCGGCCCGGCAGCTCAGCTCCAGCCCCGGGGGAAACCCCCTCAGGTGTCGCGGCAACCTCAGGCAGCGAAAGACGCCAGACGGGTTTATTTTTATTCGCTGAAAATGTCAGGGCCCCCAGCACGAGTTACCTCGGCTCCTGTGGGGCTTCGACACCTGGGGCAGCGTGGCGAGAAGAGAAATTCAGCACCACGGGGGTCGGGCCGGGAGAGGAAAACCTCGGGGCCTCGCTTCCCTCCGTTAGCTGCGGCGTTTTCTCTCGCTAGATTCTCGATGTTGAGTTCACCTTCCTCACGCTCACAGTGGTGCCGGCCTCATTCTCTGTCGCGTTCAGGGCTGTGAATCAGCTGCTGGTGGATGAGGAGAGGCCGTGTGCCCTGTGCCCTGCCTGTGACAGGCGGAGAAAATGACAGCTTCTCTGCCGCGGAGAGAGAGCTCATCACAGCCGTTCCGTGTTTTCACCTCGTGCATGAAAGCTGGTATTAATCCTAAAGATGCAATACTTGCTACAGTAAGGGGGGGGGAACCAAACCAGTCTAGACTCTTTTAGTGAAATATGGCTCAAAGAGGAAGTGGCTGCTTTGAATCAACCCATTTTGGTGAGGATGCTCACAAAATCAAACCCAAAGGCAAAACCTGGACCAGCCGCAAGTTACAAAGAATAACTAATTTCTCATGAAGCTTTAATGATGGCTTTGAGCACAAAAGAATAGAAATTTTCAGAAGTGATTAGCAGCACTATTGATTGTACATAAAGCACAGAAACTCTCTTAGCATAAATGTTTTTCTTTAATTTCAATGCCAGGCTGGAACATGACATCAACATGGCTGGAAGGAAAACTGGGATGGAGTGGCCATGGGTCCCATGCTGATGAGGAGGAGGGCCTGGAGGGGAAAGTGCAAGCTGTGCTTCCCATGAAGGGGACATTGAGGACCAGCATTCAGGGAGATGCTGATGCCTCGGGCTTCCCATATTGGAGAATCTCCCAGATTTGTCTTTTTTTTACTGCCGTGAAAAACATGCAAACAGACAAGCCAAATTTCCTCTTTGTGCAAGATCAGCCTTACCATCTTTCCTACCTTTTCTCTGAGCACACAGCAAGGGTCTTCTTGCTTTACAGCAGCCCCTTGGCATAGATGACAGCACCAGGAAAATATGACTTGGTGACCAAGGCACTCCCCCGTGCCTTAGGTAGGATTAGTTCATGGCTGTGGGCTGCCTCTGGCCCATCTCCTGAGCCTGACATCCTGCTGGTTCTTCCTCAGGAGGAAGAACCTTCCTTCTTTACCTGTGTGAGCAAGAAAATGGGCAGGTGGGGTCCCTGCTGGGCCTGCAGGAGATGCAATCCCCTCCCACTGCAGCTAACAAGAGCTGGCAGGGTTACTGGGACAGGCTTTAAACCTGTGTGGTGAAAGGGGACATTTCCAAGAAAAATAAATAATAATGCAGCAGCCTGTCCTTCACTAATCCCCCGTGAGCTGTGACTGGAGCCCTGCATGGCAGCAGCATCTGCTGCCCCCTGGCCAAAGCCCTGTTGCCCTCTCAAGGTGCCATGGGGGGCTCGGGGTGGCTTCTCCAGAGAGGTGAGGGAGGCCGGTGCTTTAATCAGCATTTCTCTGCTCACAGGCACCAGCAAGTGTGATCACTGTGTGGGAGGTGAAGAATAGCTGTTGTTTTACTGCAGGTTCCAGAGAAAAATGCAATTGTGACAGGCTCTGTTTTCAGCAGTGATCAAGAAATACAAGCTCAGGAGCAGAACCCCCTTGGACAATGCTGCAAAGAGCAGCATTGTCCAAGAATACCAGCCATTGTGGGGAGGGAGAGGAGGGAAAAGAAAAATGCCATGCCTTTATAAATTAAAAAGCTTTTTTTCTCAAGGCTAAAAACAAGATTTCTGTTTAAGATACTGGGAAATCAGCCTCTAACCAGCACAGAGAACAAAGGTCCTTTAAGCACTGGTGAAACTGAGCCTACAGCCCTGTCAAAAGGAGCCTGTGTTTCTTGCTCACAGCTCGAGCTCCCTGTTGCTCACTGTGCTCAGGGCTCCCTACCCTCCAGCTCCCTGTCCACCCCTGCTGCTGCCCCAGCAGGACACAGGGGAAAATCACTTTGCCCCTCACATGGCTGCTGACAAAGGGCTGTGCCACACGAGTTTCCTCAAGCTACACGGGAATGCCCTAACGGTGCACAGGCATGAGCTGAAGCCTCCCTCAATCACTGTTACCCACCACACCCTGTCTACAGCCCCTAACAGTCTCTCAGGCTCAAATATGCTGCAGGAGGAACTGCTGTGAGCAGCCCCAGTCAGGTATTGTCAGAGGGGACAGGAGCTTTGGCAGGTGTAACCACAAGGGTGGGGCAGCACCATTAGGAGTTACCCAGCTACGGCCACTTCTCACACCCCTCTGAAAGAGCTGCAGAGAAGGAGGCAAGAGGGCAGCAGCCTCATCTCCAGCATCACCACAGCAGCCGATCTGGCAGGAAGCAGCAGTGTCAGCCTGGAGCCTCAGGCATCCTCGGGAGTGGCCCCGTTTCGGATCTGGGGCTGTGGGGCTGCTCGAGCCGTCATTTAATGCCAGCCCCCTCCCTCTGCTGGCAGTGCGGGGGCCTGGGCAGCACTCAGCACTCGCTGGGGACAGCAGAGCTCACCGAGAGCTGGGGACCAGGGGAGAGGAGAGGAGAGGAGAGGAGAGGAGAGGAGAGGAGAGGAGAGGAGAGGAGAGGAGGCAGCTCAGCAGCCTCACAGCGGGAGTGTGGGGGCAGCACGGGAGGAAAGCTGTCACCCACCTGCAGAGCACACCCGAGAAGCAGCTGCATCTTGCAGGAGCCCGAGGAAGCCAGTACGTGCTGCTTGCAACCAGTGCAACAGAGCTTGGCCTCTCCGCTAGAATATGGACTAAACAAGGGACTTTTTTCCCTTTATAAATAGCAGAGTTAACTCATGTTGAGGTGCACCAAGCTGATGTGCCTTCCTTCCTCATTGACACGCCTGGCTGATCCTGGCAGAAATCAGCAAATGGTTACAGAATGACAGGAAAATCCCATAGCATGTATCAACATGGTGGCAGCTACCTCTGGAAAACCTGAAGCAGTTTATTCCCACCAGAGAAAGTCACACACAGAAACTTTTATTTCGGTTGAGAGAAATTTATTTTCCCACATGTTGAATCATTCTGTTTTATCTCCTATCTGTTGTTCTGAATGACATAAAACCAGATGTATTTGACAACTGCAGCCCCTCCTACTTTCCAGGAGAGTCAGAGAGGGTTTGCTTGGGCTAAAAACACAGGGATCAAAGCTACTGGGTTTGAGGAGGACAAAGGCAGGGCCCTGGACACAAAAATCCGAGATTAGACCATTAGTGCTTTTCTCCTAGCTAATGCCAGAAATCGTGTTCTAGGGGGAAAAGGTGAAGTTGCAATTTCCCTTCTTGGTCACCAAGCTGTGTTTAGCTCAGCCCTGTTTCACCACTCACAGCAACATTGCTCTGTCCAAAACTGCAGCTCTAAGACAGCAGAAGTGCAGTGGGACAAGGCAGCAGAAGGCAGGCCTGCTCCACCTGGGCAAAGCTGACGTCCTTGCAGCTGAGCAGGATGGATGGAAGCACCCAGCCTGCCGTGCAGTAGGGCTGAGCTGGATGTGCTCCACACCCTCTGTTTTTATGTCCTCTCTGCCAGGTTGAATTTCTCCCAGTGTCTCCTTAGGTGTGCAGAGGAGACCCAAAACACTGAAGGAAGTACCCTTGTTCAGCATCTGCCACTTCTATACTTGGATGATTGCCTTTAACTTGGAAAAATCAGACATGGGGCATTTCCAATCACTTCTTTTTGTTAATTTGCTCTCTTTCTCTACAGTCAACATTCCTCCATAAGAAAGCCTTTCCAAGAGCTGCTTCTTGCCTTTTCCTTTTTTCCCCTAACATTCTCACCTCTCCAGTGCTGACCTCTTCCTCAAGACAATCAGTGGCAGAAGGGACACTTACCATCTCAGCTGCAGACAGAAAGTCCCCAAGAGCTTGAAACAGCACTCTTGGGCAGAATCCACCTGAAAACGCTGCCTTCCCTTGCAGGAAAAGCATTATAAGGAGTTTAATGCTCTAAACATACATTTAGGGCTCTTTTCCCTGAGAGATGTCACTTAACAGGAAGACTTTTACTACAAATTTTTCAAAAACTGTACAGAATCCCCAAATATTTCCAGAGACATTTATTGTTGCTTTATAACTCTGCAAGAAATGAGTAACCTTGTACCTTTGTACAGCAGTACAAAGCCTTATAGAAGCATGAAGTTGTTTTAAATTTGGTGTGGACACACATTAGCTTTCCCTGTAAAAACAGGCTGAATTGCTGTGGGTGTGAGCGATGCCGCTGCAGCCTCCAGGGGAAGCCAAGGGCAAGCACAGCCCCACACAGGTAACCTTGGGACACGCAGTTTATTTCATGCCCATTTCCCTTTACAGAACGACTCTGTTATCAGCGCTAGATGATGATTAAATTCCTCACTACTCACTAAGGCTGTATCCCTGGAAAACTCCACAGGAGAGAGCTGGGTGTTCTCATGGTGCCCAGACAGACTCCTCACACATCTGCCTCGTGTGGGAGCTCCCCAGGCTCCGTGGAAAACTCCTTCAACAGCTCAGGGCACAGCGGGGCTGCAGCTGGGGCCAGGAAGTGCATTCCAGCTTAGCTTCCCCTGCATCTGCTAACTCATAAAGGCCCCCCAAGATAAACAGCCTGCAGCTGGCATCATCTCCTGTGGGGTGGGCTGCTTTTACCCAGTTGCCCTCTAAAAAAACCCCACAACAATAAACAAAAAAAATTATTAAAGCCCCGTGTTTATTCACAATGACCCTTAAAATCTAAAAAGCAAGTCGAAGGAGCTGTCATTTTTGCTTAGTGCAGTTTGACTGACTTTCCACACATTGCGGACACACAGATTCAGAAAATTTCAGCCCTACCCCTATAAACCTGGTATTGGAGAGCCCAGGCTGCTGAGGGAGTGCAGGCAGGGCCAGTGCTGCCTGAAGGAATTTAGCAGGAGCAATTATTTTCTTGTGGAGCTTTTTTTGGTATGTGCAAAAGTGCAAAGAACCATTTAAAAATTCACCAGAGGCAAGGAAATTTGCTCAACATTAGTGTTTCTTAAATGGTGAAGAAATGAAAAAAAAAAATCAGTTTGTAAATGGATGAGGGTAACTAATTTCTGTCATTTCTGTAGCACAGGTCACACTGTGCCACCCACTTTTTTTTTGTACTTTCCAAAAGTCGGATCAGGTTGAGAAGACTTGCGAGTCATAGAGCCTCCAAAGCGAGATTTGTAACAGAAGCAGTTGCACCAGAAAACTGCAATAGCAGAACTGAAACATGAAGATACATAAATAGGAACTTCAGAATTGCAGGATGAAGCTTTATCCTTTCTGAATTGCTACAAATATTTTCACAGGTGGGAGTTGCAAAACCAGCTAGTGATACTGTTACAGGTCACTGTTACTGCCACAGGTGTGAGCAGTTAAGAGAGGGGACAACACGCAGAGAACTTATTTTCCAAAGGTGACTTCATGATCACTCCAACAAAAAGGACAAGTCAACTGAAATTCGCATCTGCTAGAGCACAAGAGAAATCCCAGCTTTTTGAGGTACCTGTGCTTATCCTTGCTCATTTCCTCTTAAGTAAAACATTATTTCCAACTCAATATTCTGGACCTGCTTCAGTCCCAGGCTCTGTGAAGAGGGGTAGGTTTTTCTACCTGATATTTTTCTGGTCAGTCACAGTGGGCCACAGAGGGCTGGCATCCACGTGAAAAGCCTTCTGCTAATGCTGCTTTTTGCTTCAGCCACTCCCCCGCAGCGGCGGAGGGGCCCAGCTCCCTCCCGGGCTGTCACCCCGAGTGGCACCGCGCTGCTCCTCCGCCCGTGGCCGCAGGGTGACACAGACCGGGCCCAGCTCCCTCCCGGGCTGTCACCCCGAGTGGCACCGCGCGGCTCCTCCGCCCGTGGCCGCAGGGTGACACAGACCGGGCCCCGCTCCGGCAGCGCCAGGGCAGCCCTTGCCAATCAACTCGGCATCAAAGAGTCAGAACAAACACAGCGCTGTAAGAAAGCCGTAAGTTTCTACAATCATTTTTATTAGTTATGGAAGAACCCCCACTAGTATTTACATAGTGCAAAAAAGCTGTTATTACTCCAAAAAGTACGGTAGACAGAACAGTTATCCTTCATACAGCAAAAAAAGAAATGGAACAAACCCCTTCATATTGTATTTTATAATGGTTTTTCTACTGCTTTAACCTAAGTATTACTATAAATTTTAAGACATTAAAGATTAAACAGCTTTCCATATTAGAATCTATTTAAAAAGTAAATTATATGAACTATTTATGAACATTTAGAACGTGGGCTGTGCCAACTGGGTTTCTACTTTCAGCATTACCATTCATTGGTGAGGCAGTTTTGGGCTAGACATTCTCGTGTTTCCTTGTGTGTGGCAGGGTGAGTAGAACCCCCCCCAGTCCTGGTTTCTATGGCTTGTTTCTGCTGGGTTTTGTTCTGTTAACAAATTGCCATGTCTAATTTTTAAATGGCTGACACTGAAATCAGCTCAACAGTTTCATTAGTTGGCACAACTTCACAAGAAATACTTAATGACAGTTTCAGCAACAGCAGCTTTTCAAACAATAATACTTTTTTACATACATATTTAAAGTAACATTATTAAAATTTAAGCTTGTGTTAAAGAACTGGACAGAACCACATTGTGTAAGCTCCCACCCACCCATAAAGACACCTCTTAGCTTTACCAGAAGAACACCAACAAGTGCATTACTGAACATTTTCTATAATTAATTTTTAAAACACAGGTCAATACTCTGTCACTGTTGAGCTCCAATCCTACAACAGCCTGCACACAACTTAGCAGATAAACAGGCCACCAATTCAAGCCAGTGGCACTAACACTCTGAAGTGTGTGTGAGCAGGATCAGGGCCTTAGCCTTAATCAGACATTGCTACTTTGTCCAACTAAGGGCAGAAGTTCTTCAGAATTTTTCCCTTTTACAGATTTGTAATCCTTGTTTTATTATTGACAGAGATACTTAAGAGTACTTATATAAATAGGTTGTATACACAGCCACCTCTATCAGTTTTAAAGATCCCTACCCCTACCACAGATACATTATTTTTGATTTTACCAGATAAAGTATGTGGTGAAATCATTTCTATAAACAATGCCTTAAGAAAAGTAGATTTGTTTCCCAAATAATTATTTTCACAACAAAAATATCTATACACCTATAACTACAGAAACATCGTTTCATGGGGACAGTAACAACCTGTATAAACTGCACACTTTTACACTGAAATAGAAATTCAACTACTTTTTAAAAAAATCATGGTATTGTAGAACATTTGTATGCTTTCTTCTTAAAGTCTGTTGATAATAGAACCAAAATTACCACAGTGAGATACTCTCCTTAAGTGCTTCAAGTGGCAAGGAACTTCCCTAATTTCAGATGCAAATGGATCACTCCCAAAGGAATTGCAATTTCATTCTTACAGTTATTGCTTATTCCCAGCTTATCAAAAAGGAAGCGCTAAACCCAGTTTTCTTTACTCAGTTTCAGTTTGCTCCCCTAAGGGTGATCTGCCACATTTTAAAAAGAGACTAGTTTCTTATTTGCTGGCAAATTGAGAGATAATTCTAAGTGCTGTATCACTTTCAAGAACTCTATTAAACTTGTAGCAAAATTGCAGTTAAACAGCGGGCTGAATAGTACAAGACTTCTTTGATATAAACGTCAGAAAATTTTAAAATGACAGTCCAAGTTCAGAAAAGACATATAAAAAGATGAGCCTTTGATGTTAATACTTCAAGATCAAAAGTTATTTGAATCACTGGCACTGAAAAAGCAAAAGGAGACTCTACAAACACCTTTGTTTTCCGATGTTCTGGCGAAGTTTTGCCCTCAGTGTATGCACTGATCTCACCTGTGCCGAGATGTGCTTACACATCCAAGGGCGAGTTTTGCTTGTCAGCAGTTCAAACACCTGTCATGTCCTAAAGCAAAAACTCTTGAAACATACAGACAGTAAAAATCTGCCATAGGGACAGGAAAAGATTTAACATTCAGGAGGCATCATTCCTTAGTCTTTGTTTTCCTATGAAACACCTGTTCTAACACCTAGGAAGATTACACTAAGGAGCTAAGAACGTGACAGAACAGCCAGTTGTCAGCAGCTCTCTACACTGCTTATCTACATAGCATTTGCTATGCCTATAGCTATCAAAGCATTATTTACATAATACACAGTTTCTATTATTCTCATTAGCATCCGAAAGCCAGGGCTAGATGACTTCTAAACCTGGAGTCTTATTTTCCCAGTGCAACTTAAAACACCAGCATCACTACTGCTATAAACATTGGTCCCATGTTCCTAAGCGTGACTGAACACCCAACTCAGCTAACTTCAGTTTCCCGTGGTTTTCAGCCTACCCAGAGGCTTTCTGTGCATTTTGATACAAGTGATCAAGAAAAACAGAGTGAAATTAAAAGAAACACGTTTGCTATCAAGTGTTATTCACGTGAGTTACTCTTTGGCTACTCCTGTAGTGAAGCTCCTGCTGCTGGCAGTTTCAGTATATCCCTTGCCAATACCAGGCAAGGATGGAAAGCAGACTCCTGATGTGCAAGGTTTAGACATACACTCCATCCTCAGCCTGAAACAAATTCATCATCAGTTAATGCATTCCACTTCATATTTGGAACAGAACATGGAACAATTCTCAAGCAACAGGTATGTTTCAGGGAGGGCATATTTTTGTTTCTTTTACCTCTATACCACTAAAATACTTCCCCAAACTACAGGGCACTTCCTCATTTCCAGAATAACTACTTTCTTCTCTATCTAGAGGTCAACTCCTAAAGCTGTTACAACTGCAAGAAGAGACAAAGAGGCCACGTTTTCAGCAGGAGTTCTTAAGATACATCCTGGCCAAGATCACAGCATGCAGGTGACTGCAGAGATAGCCACCACATCATTCACACTTGTTGTTAAAGGATTATTCTTGCTTTTTGCAGTGTTATGCAGAATACAATATGCAAAACAGCATTCCTGAGGTAAGTGACAGGAGAGAGAGGAAGTCATCAGTTTACTAAAAGCCCTGAATAGGGATTATGGTTAATGAGTCAGTGTGGTTTGGCAGACAGCTACTGCAGAGAGAATGGGGAATTTGTTTTCTTTCCTGGCTTTTTTTTTTTTTTTTTTTAATGCAGTATTTCTACCTCGTAAAGAAAACCTGCAAGACATTAATTACATCCCTCTGGTTTAAAGTTTTTCTGGAATCAAAGTTATTATAGCTTATTGTAACCATCTCAGCTATCAGCAGCTTTTTAATGATGCATTCACCAAGATCAACTAAAAAGCTGCATCTATCTTAGCATAAGAATCACACACAATTTCTCCACTATTTAATTCCCATTAAGATTGCAAATGGATTTTTCTAGCTTTTCATGAAAGAGAATCAAAATCTTCCTTTTATTTCTAGATAGAACTAAAAAGTCATGGCCAAGTACACTGACAGGCCTAGTCTAACACCATACCACCAACATGAACTGTTGGCAATTTTCAGTGTTAATGTAGGTTACCTGTTTGCAGATAAGCTTAAGAGTCACAACTTGAAAGAATTTTGCTTAAAACTGGTCAGTTACAAGATGTTTCCTTTTACAAAAGATCAAATGAATGCTTACTGACAACTTTTCCACACAGTTTCTAATCTGGGAAATCAATACTGATTAAGAGCTAAGCTAGTTTTTAAATCAAAGTAACAGACAGCTACAAAAATATTGTTGTGAATTAAATACACGTATTAAATGTTTAACAGTGCAAAACGTTGAGATGAAGCATATGGAATAATGGCTACAACCTTTACAACAGTTAGTTTTAATATAATTTCTAAAAAGTTCCTGAGTTCCTGCTTCTTTTTACGGCATATAGATGGAATCTGTGTGTTCCTTATTCAGAGAGCTGCAGATGGTGGGTTTGTGCTGAGTGTTATTTGCGTGCTTATCACTTGTCCATTCCTCCCCGTCAGTGATGGGGTCAGCCTGCTCTGAGGTCTCCATTTCTTCCTCTTCGCTTTGTTCTGCGTTGTCTTCTTCAGCACCACTGAGGCTCTTCCCAAGCTGCAGTGTCTCCATAGTTCTCTGGGTCTCTGAAACCCAAGATTCAATTCTGCTATTTAGCTGAACTTCCACAGAAATTGGTTCATGGGTATAATCCTCATCGTCGTCGTCTTCCTCTTCCTCCTCCTCTTCCAGCATTCCTGGCACAAGAGTACTGGTGGTGCTGGTCATGGAGGAGTTCAGGAGATCTCGGCAGCTGCCATCCAAGGACCCTGTTTCTGTGCTCTGCTGTGATGCCCATTCCAGATTGTCATCTGGTTTCACCTCATCTTTGTCACCTGCGGTGGATTTTCCGTGATTTGTTGCTGAGGTAGTGCCAGTTGTAGCCAGAGGTGGTTGTTTATTAAGAGTGGTTTTTTCCATTTGGCCATTACCAGCTTTTTCTGGTACTGCAGCTTTGCACATGAATTCTCTCTCGTTTTCAGAGGTTTCTAGCCCATCAGATGTTTCCACCATATTTCTCCAGTTTGTTTCTACAAATTTTGAAAGAAATTTAAGTAAGAAACATTAATTCCCTGTATATAAAAATATTTCTCCTGAGCATCAAAGAGCAGCCTAAATAGCAAAATAAGCTAAAAATATTAATATTATTCTGTGCTTTCTAGAAAAAATTTCTACTAGAAAAAAGAGGAAGGGAAGCCACTTAGTTTCTTGTGTAAACACCAAATGTAGCACTAACAGTAGTCAAAGAGGTTACTCTCAAGTATAAATTAAAAGGAAAAAATTGCCACCATCTTAAGTCATTCATTTAAGGATTCTTTACAAAATATTTAACTCCTGAAATGAATTCAAGATACCACAAACATTCACTAAAAAGGCAGCATTCTCTTTAATTCACTCTCAGACCAAAAAAAGAAAAAGGCTTTTGACTTCTAACAAGTAGTCTCCCTTTTATATTCCTTTTCATCTGGGCTTAAGCAACTGGATAAACAAATTTGCCTTTTGCTCACAGTAGAATCATTCACAGCCACCTTAAGTTTAAAAATTTAAGCCACATGTCCCATCTTCAGAGACCTCATATTTTAGTTCCTGCTGTCATCAGTTCCTCCTCAGTCCTACGATCAATTCTGTGCTATCAGTTTTAAAGCAGTTCAATAGAAATGGGGAAGTCACCTCCATTGATGTTACATACCTATAACACTTCTGAGGATTAGAAATGATTATTATTTTCTACATAGTTCTGAGAAAAAAAACCCCTTAAATTAACTGAAGACTATCTTTTCTTACCCCTGGATATTGCAGAACACTGTAAATTAGGAAAAAGGATTGCATCTTTAGCTACATTTCACAACAAACAGCATTTGGAAAACCCCAGCTTCTACTTACAAAGGAAAGCTTTAACCTACTTACCATATTCTTTCTCATTGACCTCAGATATGGGTTCAGAAATAACACTACAGAATGAGATAGCACTTGCTGCAGAGGGGTTCCGGGAATGACCCATGTGATGCGGGGCCTTCTTGACATTCTTCAAGGCTTCCTCTGCCTGTTCCTGTTCCATTGCAGCCACCATGTCCCTGTAGGCTTTCCTGGCCTCTTCAGTCAGGGATACCAGCTTGTTAAACAGATCCTAAGTACAAAGGCAGTTTTATCAGCAGTAATCCTAATAGTTTTCACTTTACTCCTTTCAATCCAAGGTACACCACATATGAGCCTCAAGATCAACACCAAATACTTCAACTTCAAGAATTAGTTCTCTTCTCTTCTCTGTATTAAATAATAAAAACACCATTCCAGGTTTTTGCAACTTAAGGATGGACATACTTAAGGATACTGTTTTTCTTACATTCTTAAGCCTTTCAGAGAATTTCAGACTACAGTTTAAGCCTGTTTAAAAGCTACAGAGAGATGTTGTGACCAAAGTGTTTCGGCCCAGTCTCTCAGTACCATAAAAACTGAACTTCAAAGAAAAGACAGCATAATATAGATAAGATCAGGGCTATTATCAAAGGTGTGTTAGGTGTGCTCTTGATGCCAAATCGGTTCTTTACCACATAATTGTTTACTCCAGCCACTTATGAGATTGGAATTACTCACCTCAGCACCTGAGTAGTTGAAGATACCCACAACACTCACAGGAACCAGCTTGTTCACACAGCGGCCAAGAGCCTTGCGGCCAAGAGCAAAGACAAATGGAATTTCTTGTTCCCGTGCCATGGCTATTACATTATACAGAGCCTCATCTAGTCCACCTTGAAGAAAGCAATTTTAAATAGATATCTAGTCAATTGAAGTCATTATATGGCATGATACAACTCTCTAACCCACTTTAATGCAATTAGTCAGTAAAACTTCAATATACACATGAGCAGCTCCTATGTCCCGGAGGATAACACAAAATATATTTCAAGTGTAGTGAATGAGTACAGATCAAGGTGATATTCTGTATTCTCCACTAGTTCTGCACACAAACCAGAGTTTCACAGGTCTTTTCTTAAGCAGAGCTTTGCTATTCTCCTATCTCAGGAAGCCTCTGTTTATACTTCTGGTTGTGGGAAAATGTGTTGGTTGGCTAACTAACAATTCACATTCCTCTTAAGGAATTTTCCTAAAAAGCACCCAGGGCTCAGGACTCTGCAAGACATATTGAACACAGAATGAAGTAACAGACAGAGTAAATTTCAATATCTATTTTTCTTTGCCCTTTTCACCCCTCATGAACAAGTTTCTTCCAGACTGGAGTAGAAAACAAACATGGAATGGCAGTTACCCAGTGGGAGTCTGGAAATGTTACATCATGCATAGTAACAAATGCTTCTAACCTTGCTAATTAACACATCTGATCAGCACAAGAAAACTGAAAAGAGCCAAATGCACCACTTGTTTTTATCATTTATACCTTTTGACTGAATTTTTTCGCAGTTGGGGGATATGATTACACACTTGATCTTGTTCAGTTTCATGTGCTTCGTAACCTCACGCAACCCCATAACGAGTCTTCTCCTCGCTTTAGCTCTGGTGGGATCCTTTTGGTAAATCCGTTCCTGGAAGCTGACCAGCTCTTGCAATAGGAGAGTCACACACTCATCTATTTCTTTACTTAGAACTTGGTTACAGTATCTGTCAATTCAAAACAACATCGATAGCTGTCAGCATTGCTACTTCACAAATACTAGCATAGCCAAGGTTTCACCCAGCCTTTCTGCAAATGAAAATAATTTTACTTCCTCAGAACAGTTAACTTTTACTAAAGTCATTAAAAGGATTTAGAAATCAGACTGCCAACTGTAAATTAAAAATGCATCCTTAAAATATTTGTATTTGTAGCAATATTCCTTACTTCAAGAAGCCAATCAAAAATAATATTAAAAATACAAACAAATACTGCAATAAGTGCCTCAATTTTCTTCTACTTAATTTAGTACATTATAGAGATACATTAATAAAAAAGCCCTAACACGTTAAGAGGTACTGTTACAGTATTTTAAGCATTCTTAAGTATTCCTTCCTTTCCCACAGCCTTCCTTCAAAAAATATTTTTCAGACAATTCTCCCACCCTGCTTGTTTGCTGTGGCAACCAAAGAAAGTCTCAAGTGAGTATGTGTACATACATACACACATTTGTGTACAAACAAAAGTGATTCATTTAGGGAAAAAAAATACTTGCAAAACCTTCTATTTCTGAAAGGGAAGCTTATGTTCATTAAGCTTTTAAGTCTACTAAATCTACCCACACTTAAAATACAAGGGTGACTGAAGTGCAAGCCATGAATTTATATTAATAAAGCAAAACTCTTACTCTCTGAATCTCTTGCTGTGAATTTTGGTTATTGCAGAAGATGCCATTGGACTGCCTATTCCAGAGCTAGCAGGTGAACCCTGTGACACTGGGGTCATGCAGTATGGAGAATTCTGACTTGCTGGAGAAAGTGAAGTATCACTGGGCATACTCAGACCAGTTTCTGAAAGGCAATTTTTAAACATTATAGAATACAAATACCTTTTTTATGTAAAAAAACCCCAGAACCACACATCTTCTGTTATCACTCCCTTTGTCCACATTCCATTTTGAAAACACTAAGCGTTATTCTTCCCCCCCCTTCTGGAAGGGTAGGGGAAAGGGAAGAAAAACTGAACACACATCCACCACTCAGCATGGACTGGATAAATAAAAAATATTTGAATATTCATTAAAAAATATCTAGAGCTTTCTTTGGGAAATTAATAAAACAGAAGGAAAATCTTGGTTAAATCCTTCCAATAATTCCTTACTATTTATATATCTCTATAAAATACTCAACTAACTTATTCCTAGAATATCTAGGGTTTTCCCACTCTAGTCAGACAGGTCATTCAGAAGAAAGTTATGAAGCAGTACATGTGGAATCCTGACAGACACCTCCTTCCCCCACTCCCACTACCCCAAACACGTTGAAGACATTGAAAATTCTCTGGAGTTTCTCAGTTGCTCAGGGCTGCTACTGAAAATTGACAATCCAGACATTGCAGCTGATCGACATGTTCAACAAACTGCAAAACCCTATTTAGAGTTTGCAACTTCTATATCTGGAAACCTTTCAGTATGCTCATCATTAAAAAGTACTGTGATCAACACAGCATGGTTGACAAGAGGTCACATTTTGCCTGCTTATCAAAAATATTATCAACTCAGATGTGTGGTGGGAACACCCACTTGAGATGTTAATTAAAATGCTATATGGAGACTATGTACTGAGAACCTACAGTGTACTGAGCCTTCCACAACTGAGAGACAGACAAGGTATTTCAGAAGAGGGTTTTAATTGCTAGTACTCCATAAAGTCAAAGAAAACTAAAAGATAACATCAATAAATCATGTGGCTTAAGAAGAAAAAGACAAAATATGAAAATAAGGAGATTAGTACAGCAGAGGGGGAGTGATGGGTGTCTAGAGATATGGAGACCAACCTTCCTGAGAGGCCAGCTCCTGAGACTGGTCAGCAGTCAAGCTTAAATGAGCCTCTTTCTGTTCATCAGAACCCAGAAGGCTGTGGTCAGCTGATAAACGGCCTTTCTTCTCTTCTCTCTCTTTCAAAATAATCTAGAAACAAAAACAACAGTTGTCAGCATCTGAAAATCAGAGATACCTGTAAAGAAAAACATCCCTTTCACTGAACATGACACAAAGTTAAGGGAGTTGTTTTGAACCTTCCTACTCATGCCCGGATAGAAACCCTGGAAATGATTTCAGTTTCCTCTTTGATCACAAAGAGTATTTCACGGCAGCATTTTACAGATGGTATACTCAATACTCACACACTTCTGCATAAATAGCACTTTCAATAGTTTAAGTACTTTCCCAGCTTCCTTTCGGATACATAACATTCACTTATTAACAATTCCTCATCCCCATGCCTGTAAAAGAATACCTCATGCAGGCATACTAGACATCTTTATGAAGCACTTCAATAAAGACAATCCTTTCTATAAAAGAAAGGAAAGTGCAAAGGTAAGCAGCCATGGATATACTGGTATTACTATAATGTTTAATAGCAACAACATAAAAGCCTTTTCAACAGAGTTTAGAAAACTTCTCTGAACAGGCGAATTCCTCTAATTCAGATCACAGGCAGGTCAGAAAAAGGCCTGCATTTCTAGGGCTCACTTTTTTATATTTTACCTTCTGAATTCCATATATATATACACTCTATTCCTTCTGCACATACCTAATTTATGACTGCATGAATACAGATATATACAAGCAATTGATTATTTCTAAGTTTACTTAAAAATTGTGGGTTTGCTTCAAGTTCTTTACCCATCTCTATAAAAAGGAGTAGAAAGAACTAAGGTTAGCATACTACATTGCACTACAGACTAGGAATCAACCACAGAAAAAAGTATGGAAGCTTTCCCATGTGTCCTAGTGCCTGTAGTTAAAAAAGAAAACACCCTTGCAGTCTGGATTGAAATACATTTTTATTAACTTCAGCTGATTATGCGGACATACAAGGTATGTTCCATGTCTGGATCCAAAGGAGAGGGATCAGTTTAGCAGGAACTGGAGGCAGAAGCTCGTAACTCCCTTGCCCTATGCTCACAGGAACTAGTCCTCAACTAAGAAAATAACAGGTTGTTTTTATTATTATTTTTGAACTGTGAGTGTGGGTCACTCAAAACACTCCAAGACTGGCACATTTACCTTTTTAAGTGCTGTAGGACGTTTCAGTTTTGCAATCTCTCTTTCCTTTCCTCTTTTCACTTTTGGGGCAGTCGAATCCAAAGGATTAAGGCAACCCATAGATGGCTGTCCCTTCGTTAAGGACTTTCTGCTGGCAGATTCTTTGGTATGAAAGGGCGCAGCACTGCCAACTAAATACAAGACAGATATTAGTTTCATCAAAAGACATGTCAGCTTTATTTCAACACTGTTTTCAGAATTTCCACTGATGAATTCTCTAAGTAGATTTTCCTTCCTTGGAAAAAAAGCAGTTCATAATGACAGGAAAATTACATCATCAGATATTGTTGCTTCCAGATGGTTTTAAGCTTTCTTCAACTTAGCCTCATGTTTTAGGAAACTGTGGATTCCAAGAATTATTTCAATAAATGGTAAGGGGGTCTCTCTCAAATGACATGTAGCTTTATTAGTTAGATGACTATATTGAGATAAATCACAAATATTTATCCAAACATTGATTTTCAGTTGTTAAAGACTTGAATAGTTGACAGGACAAAATAGATGAGAGTGCAGCATGTAGTTAAGTGGATCTTTTGCCAGAAAGAATAAAACAAGTGCTGTCTCCAATGGAAATGCCAACAAAAAAGTTCTTTGCTGAGCTTTGTTTGATATAAGCTTGCCAACTTGAATTAATGTTTCAACACTGCTGAAACTCAAAGCAGGTAAAGGAACCAACACACCAGAAGGAAAATGGTAATTATGTGCATAATGATGGACTCCAGGCTACATACAAGAGCTTAGGAATCAGACTGGTGGGGCTATAAATAATTACAAAAATGTCAATTCTGCATTTGGCAGCAAGTATTAAAAAAGCTAATTTAATGTTGTGTTGATACAGACATGGCAAAAAAGCATGATTAAACCACTGTATACATTCATTATGCAATTATAACCTAATAATCTGTGTATGTCTGATCTTTTTAAAAGGATACAGTAGAATTGCACAGAAGATACAGAAAAAGCAAAATGGATTCTCAGAAAAGATACTTCCAAAATTAAATAACTAAATAGACTAGGACTCTTCAGAATCAGAAGAGGAAAGAAGGGAATGCCTGCACAGTCTTTGTACTACAAAGGCTGTGAAAGCTAATAAAATTTTGAGTTGGAGCACAAAAAAACCCAATATTGACTTCCACCCAAAAAAACCCAGCAGAAAGAAAAGTTTCTCCACACAGGATGTAGTAAGGTTACAACTCATTGCCACTGGACATTATGGATGGTAAAAGTATAATGTAGAAACAATGGGCAGTTTAAAAAATAAATTTGATTTGAGAAAGCCTTGGGTGAGGAGACCTTGAACCATAAACAGCAGGAATGGGGAGAATATCCTAGGGACATATCCCTCCATATTACAACCATATCCTCTCTTTCAAAGAGTATTTTATAATATCTTCAATGGATGTTCCTTTCACATATTCATTTCAGGACTGAATTACTCTCAGGACAAAAATCCTGAGTTTTGAATAGCAGGTCTTTTTAAAAGACATTGGGCCTCAGTTCTATATGGATTTTCACTGTTGCATACTGGAGCACAGAGAGTGATAGCACAGGTAATTTATTTGAGAAATGCATTAAAAATAATCTTTCCAGGCTTTTATCATGCTTATATTCAAAAGCTTTTTAGCTTTGACAGAAAGACAAACATTTAAGATGCTCAGACCAATCACATTCGTGTAGGCACAAAAATGTATTTAGCCACTGCCAGGCAGATTAGAAGTACCTGTGTATGAGAGAGGCCTGGTGTTGGTGATCTGACGAGCTTTCATTGCCTGCTGCTGCTTTTCCAGAGCTGCTAACATGTCACCCAAATCCAGCTGAACAGGGGTCTTGCTCTTCTTTCCAGCTGCTTTTGATAAAGCCTCCTACAACAGGAACATCAATACAATAAATACAACGAAATGGTGCCTGCAACATTCTTTACAAAGGGATTACTGCTAATAGAGAGTAAGAGGAGCAACAGATCCTCCTCTTGACCAAGGGCTGTGGGTGGGCAGGGTGCTACACACTTGAAGTTTTTTCTGTTCCATGCTTATCTCTGAATACTCTTGAGCTGTTGCAAGTGCTGCAGCCAAGGCCTTCTTCTTCTGACTTTTTGCACGCTTTGGTACAGAGGTTGTAATGGGAATTGGAGTTTGGACTATATTGATTGGAGAATTCTCTGGTAAGTCATCCAACTACAATTTTAAACAAAATACAAAATACCCACAATTAAAAGACCTTTCTCTCCAGACCTCCAAGTATGGGGCATTTCAGAAAACAAATCACCCAAGGTTTTGATTATGTCAGTTAATTAACTACAGCTAGATGACACAAGTTAATAAGCCAGTTAATAAAAGTTAGTTACATTTCATTTTTGTATGGCAAAGCTATTGTATTTAGCTCCAATTATGGCTTCAGAAGGTTGTCCAGTCTGATTGCTAAATAAAGCATTTCCCCCACCCAAGATTTCACACAGGACTTGACTTTCCTGGAAAGCAGCCAAACAGATTAAGCAGTCTATAGGCACAGTTCTGCAACAAAATATTTAAGTAGATCACAGACTAAAAAAAGTACCTTTCCAACAACTGCTTCCACAGCCTTAAAGGAGTAGGAAAAGAAACTACACAAACTAAGTATTTTGAAAAACTGACACCATTACTACATACTTAATTATATTCCTTTAGATTTAACAATTTTAAGAGATGTCTGCATGAAAGCAGTGATGTAGCATGTAGCTACATCATGATGTGATCATGATGTAGCAGTCTGTGATACTGAGTGTCTGTAACATGTATCTCACAATCTCATTTGCAGAGGAAAATCGGGAAGTTTTTTCTTTAAGATGGGTTCCCTGCACCACTTATTTTAATTGGCATTTCTTTAGCATCCAAGGCTGGTAACACACCCCAAGATCATCACAATTATTGCAATGTAAGTCTTGTAGCAGAGGTTCATAAAAGAATAGTCTCAAAAGACAATGCTTTGCAAAAGAAAATAATTACTTACTACTTTGGGTGAAATCTTTTGCTGGATGCTACTACTTTTGCTGCTGCCATTGTCACTATTTAGCTCTGGAAACTCATCTTCATCCTAAACAATATAGAAATTAAGAATAAAAAGGATGGAACCAAAGTCACCTGAGGAGCATCGACTTAAACTGCTTATGGTAGAAAAACAAATTGAATCCCTAAGTCCCACAAAAGCTAGAAGGGATTAACTGACTCTAATAGAAAATAACGAAAAATTAGGAAAGCATTTCTGTATCCAAATAGTACTTTCTTAAAAAGAATTTTTTTCTTTTTTACACAAAAATATCCTATTGCAATTGGAGGGGATAAACCAGACAACACACTAATTTCTATTCACAAGTGCACAGAAAAAGTTACTTGCAGTCTGCTTATTTAATCTCTCAACCACAGCGTACTAAATTACTGCACTTTACACAACAGCCAAATACAAGTCTCTTTCTGTACAAGATTAAAGGATCATCTAATAAATCAGTGACCTTGACTGTACACCTCTTGGAGCCAGGTGGTTTGTAACTTCCCATTGAGAAGATCACTTATTCCCCACACAACTGGCATTGCTACTGTGTGGAAAGAGTTTTCATCCAACAGTACCTCAAAATACAGAGGTTCAGGGCTCTGCTCTGCTCTGCTCGCCTGGCTTGTAGCTAAAGGTTTTTCGTGTCGTTTCTGCAAACTCTGCCTTCTTTCTGAAGATGTGCTGTGGGCTCTGCATCTGAAACCAGACTGAAAAAACCCCATGTGATTGGCATTTTGTAATTTCAATTTTTCAAGCTATGTGTGTGCATGCACATGCCTGCTAATTAGCAACTAGGTACAGTTTTTAAAGGATAAATTGTGTTTTGGTGTTCTGAAGGGTTTTTTTTGTGGGGCTTTCTGGTGGGTTTTTTGGTTGTTTTTTTCTTCAAAGCCTGCACAAAAATTCTACAGACAGTCCCAGATTATTCTGTCCTCCTCAAGATAATTCATCTTTAAATTTGTAACTTAAATAAAAGCGTTTCCTTTGGCCAAACACAAAAACTCAGGGGCTGCTGGTGACTAACAGCCAGGAACCCTGAGGAACTGTCTGTAACCACGATCACTGCAAAGAACCTTCTCCTACTACATAATTATTCTGCATGCAGTTACTGCCTTTTCAACACATTTTTTATGACAATGCACATGCACACAGTTCTCTAAAGGCCAGAGACAGCCAAGAGTGGTAAAAGCATTCTTCTGTTTATTATGTGACAGGTTGGTGGAAACCCATGTGCAAGACTGGTTGGCAAAAACAAGTGGAGGACTTGAAATTCACATTTATACTTACCTATTTCTCAAGAAAATTTACCACAGACCTCAAACCAATTTAGTTTCAACAGAAAATAGTTTCTAGGACAATTCTGCCTTGAGGTACAATGAATTTGGCCGAGGCAACCTCATTTAAAACTTTCTGTGCCAGCTTTGTTTTCAAATATCTAACATAACTGCCAGATTCAGAGTCTAAACTGTGACTGGATGAGAGAAAGTCTGGTTCCTCCTACTCTCCCAATGCCATAAACTAACAATAGTGGCTTCTAAAGCCTCTGATTTTACAACAGGTTATAAAAAGATTCAGAACTGCTACACTGCCAGCTACAAGCATCCACAAGTTTCTTTCTATAATAAACCCACAGTTACCAAACAGAAGATTCAAGACAATTTAACAATTCCATCTAAAATCCCAAACAGGCCAAGCTGGCTCACATATGTTTGCACAAACAGGCACGTTTATACAAAGCTCCCACTTGGAGCTCAGATTTCTTGTCTGCAATAACAGAGCTCAAGCAAAAACTACGTTTAAACAAAGGCAAATGTTTCAGCCTTCTTTGTACCCCTTGGACCATCTGCCCCAATAAAAATCTCTCAAACTTAGGAAGGCCATCTTCTCATTTCTCCTCACATACTAATTACAGAAATCCTGTCCCACTTGAAGGAAGTCCCACAGAAAGATACTCAAGCTTTAGCATAAAAGAATTTTAAGCCATTAAGAGATAATAAAAATGCCCCAAAAATTGTATGCTAATGTAAATTTTAAAAAGAGTTTCGAGGACAACAGGAGTGAGAACACAGGATTCTAGTTCACCAACCTCAGAATCTTTCTTTAGAAAGTTTGAGAATTTTTTTTCTTCTGAAGTGTGAATGGGTCAAAAACTGAACTAACTTTCTGCACCCACACTATCATCATTTCACAGGTTGCTTTATATATGCAATGTTCTTCCTAGGCAGATACATATAAGGCACAGGCTATAGGCAGAAGACTGTCAAGGACAATTATACATATCTCTCTCTCTATATATATATATCTGATACAGAGCTAGCTCAAAAAACATACCAGTTAGAAATGTGCAAATGAGCAACTGTGCAACTAGACTTCAAGTTTCTCTACTGTTTATATTAAGTATTTTTTGTATGTTAATTTTATAATTCGCTTCAAATTCCTTATTTTCCCATATTACAAAAAGCCCAAATACTTCAATTGAGAACCACTGACGGCATACCTGTGGATTAGTTCTTTGCTCAGCTTGTCTTCCACCTCTAGAAAAGGTTGGAGTTTTTTCAATCCAAGGTTTTTTTTGAGTTGCTTGGGAATTTACATTAGTCCAACCTATACCAGCTGAAAGAGAAGAGCCATCTATGAAAAACTCAATTAGTTATCTGGAAAGTACCATAATGATTCATAAGCCATCAGAGCCAGCAACACAATCCTGATACAAATAAGTTCCTGGAGTAAGTCTATTCTCCTGTGACAACACTTACTTCCGTAGCTATTTTCAGATGCTGGCAGAGTCACCTTTATGGAACATTCAAGCTGCCAAGAATTGATCACCACAAAGGAGTAAGAAAGGAAATCTCAGGTTCACATCCATACCAATTTCTATCCAGTCATAAACAGGAGTCCCTGGCATTCCCTACTACTACCAGACTAATCAAGCTATTTTTCATGGTATGTGTAAAGCTTCTAAAAAGTATCAGGACTTCTGAAATAAAGAATGAGAACTCCTTGGCACTGTTACTACCCAGGTATGAACTGCAGTCTGGAAGGGTAAGGAAGCCTGAGGACAAACTAAACAGAAGCACAGATTTGTCTGAATGCTTCCACTGGAGTATCTAGGGGTTTTTTTAACCCATTAAAGAAAGGCAGCTGTCAGTAAATTATTAGTGATGGCTATACACTTGTTCATTCAGCAAGTAACAGGTGTCTTAGTGGAGGTCGTTGGAAATCACAGTAAAGATACATCCCCAGAAGTATCTGATCAGTTAGAACATCATGCTGAAATAGATCAAGAGGTATGTAAAGCAAAAATACAAACGTGACTAGCCAAATTTTAAACAGCTCACCCATAAAGACAATGCTTACTTGTATTTATCGATGGTTCTACAGCCTGAAAAGGAAAAAAAAACCCAATTATTTTAGTAATCTTCATTAGTCTGTGGGCTACAAATATAGTTAAGTTACTCAGTTCTGTTTACGTACATTCATTGCACAAGATTCTGTATTTCTTGAAGCCATAGCTGCAGCCTGGTTATTGCCATGCTTAGGACTGCAATAGCCACTGTCACTGTCAATGTCTGCCTCACTTGCACCCTGCTCACTGGAGGACTCTGCAGCAGGGTGAGAGGTTCTCCTGCGCCTGCCTTTTGACTTCCAAAGCATGGTGGAGGCGCTCTCAGAAAGTGACTTGTTGGCTATATCTGAAGGAAAGTCTTTGAGAAACAATAAAAACAAAATTATTTGTGCAGGAATTGATAATAGATGGGAAAAAGCTACACATCATAAAAACAAATTGAAAAAGCCAGTCCTTGCATTAAACCAACACTGAATTTAAATTATGTCTAGGTTTAACTGTTAATGATAAACAATTCCTTCAAGAGTTGGCAAAGTCTCTGCAAGAGTACCATGTCACTGCAACATTACAAGGTGACATAGTGAGTAGGTATGCAACCATCAGCACCTTTTCTTCATTATCCTTTTGAGCTGCTAAGACTTCTCTTAGAAGCTGCATCTAAATCAGGTCCACCCTCTTTTAGAAAAGATGACAACTGACATGTAATTCTGATTATTTCAGACACCCAAAACTTAAAAAACAAATTACCTGTTTGCTGTGATGCATCAACCAACAAAACAATCTTTGATCTGTTCTCAGGACCTGATGAACTGGTCTCCTTCTGAATGGCAACATTTTTCACTGGAGGACGTTTACTTTTTATGTGCATCTGTAACTGCTGTTGCTGTTGTCAAACATTGCCACACACACAAAAAAAAAGTTGATAAAAAATGAGATATATGCTTCCTGTGCAAAGACATTTTCGTTATACAGCTCTACTTATCATAGTCAAAAGCAGACTTACTTTTTGTATGACTGGTCCCCTGTTAGTGCTTCTGCTCCGTTGAGCGGCCAATGGAAAGAGCTGGCCCGCCGGGCTGGGCCGCTCCGTGCACTCCGCAGTCACTGCACCCACAGCATTTGCTGCTTGGAAGGGTGCAGGATAGGGGGCAGGGAAAGGATGATAGAAACCCATGACCTGAGCACATGGTGCTGGCATCAGCTGATAGTAAGTATATTCTGTAGAAACAGGTGGCTGTGCAGATATTATAGGATAAGCAAGGTATGGTCCTGCAGGATTTGGGCTGGGTTGCTGCCATCTGATGTCGTTGTTATATAACGGAAATTGTCTATTAAAAACAAAACACTGCTCAGTAAGTCTTCCCCCTCCCAAAGAAAATTCAGACCTTTATCACTCCTTCAGAACAACAGTTCTATCATAATAAGCTCCTAAACTCAACATATTTTAACTAGTTATGTGAAGAAAACTGGATACAGCTACAGGCAGTACTGAATCAGCTACATGGCACCATGCCATGGTTCACCACCTGCCATATTTTACTATGGCAGGACCCAAGCTGGACACCCAAAGCTTTGCTTCATTCAGAGAAGCATCGGAGATTCACACAAAAAAACCCCCTGCTGACTGTCCTAGAAGATCCAAAAGGCAGCAGGTGACTTTGGGAAGGATTTGTACCAGACCTTCACAGCTGGGAAAAATAAAGAATATGAATGGAGAAAAGCAAAGGGAAGGAAATAGGTAAAAGACTGAGGACAGAAAAACCTCCTCATACATGAAGGGTTAAACATGGTGAACAAAAAACCTGAATATACAGCCCACAATCACTGACTCCTCTCAGGCCTACAAGTTTCAACTCATTTAAAAACAAATCATCTTCTATGAAGATCACAACCACTTATTACCTGTTGGATTGATTTTCCTGTACAAATGGATAGCAAGTGATCAGGTAGCTAGGGATTGGAGTTGGTTCCATGCCATTAATTCCTCCACTGTCATTAGGAAGCGCCATTGGGATCATTAGTGTTTCTGGACCCTTCTTCTGAGGAATAAATGGTTCTACTTCAGCTGACAGCTTGACATTCTTAAAAGAAAAGAAAGAACGTCTTCATTAATTACAATCATAAATTGCTTGAGAAAATTTAGATTCATAAAGTTGTACACAAAGTACTATGAACAGCAGGCAAATGGATGACAAGGCTACAGGATTTCTGCAGTAAAGCAAGAGAGGTGGAAAACAGTTGGCAAGTGCTTATTGCATCCTTCCAATCAATGTAGGGTGTAATACAGATCACTAACATTTAGCATTTGTGTTAACCTTTACAAGTGCAATGCAAACACTAATTAGAAGGTACTGAAGCTCAGATCTTGCAGAGGATCTATGAGTCGGAGCCCAGAACAAAACCAAATTAGCACTGTATGTGGAGCACGGTTGTGTAGGCTCTCAGAAGTGAAACCAACATATGGAAGATGTAGTAATGCCTGGCCTGCTCCACAAAACTGACCATGTTTCTAGGCAATTATGAAAAAGACTTGTCGGCACTAAACCATAGTTTAACTGTTAAAAGATGATGCACCACAGAAGAACCTTCCCCACACATTCTATCTGCACAACTTGAATGTACTTTAAAGTGTTAAGATTATGATTAGCTTTCCAAGAAAAGTATCTCCCCCAATTCCAAAAGTGTCCTTAGATTAAGATGGTTTTGCTCACATTTTTGTTTTGTACAACATAGCTTCATTTTAAACAAAAAATGCTGCATTCAATAAGACAACTGCAGAGCTAAAGAACCCTTAAATTCTGTGTTCCTCTATAACTTACATTCAGATGAAAATAATTTTTTTTTGTACAAAGATTTCAGCTTAATTTTATGTCTCATATTACTACCTCATAGAGCATTAAATCGTGAGAAGATTCTTTCTAAAGCAAGCAAGGACACCAGACATTTTTTCCTTCCATATGCCTACAAAATAATCTCAAAGGTAACACATAACCTGCATAAGTACATGCTGTTATAGTAGAAAAATGAAATCCTGAAGGTTTGCTGAGGACAGTCTTCTATCCTTTCTATTACCTCCAGAACATCCACATGAGCTTGAAACAGTTAAATGGGAGCTCTGGAAGTATCACAGCAAGTAGTCCCACACCTACCACACACTTCTCACTCCATGCCTTTGCTCTGTGTCACATCCACAATCCATCCAGAGACAGCCTTCCAACCCAATATCTGAAACTCTATGTCCCCCAAACTTATTCTACCTAAATAAAATCCCATACTGGTTTAGCAGCACGGGAGTGGAAGAAGTGGGAAGGACAGGTCCAAAAATTTATTTGAAAATACAGTTGTCCCAATGAAAAAAGTATGTCTTTCAAACTGACAAGACACACTGTTCTTGGCAGTAAAGTATTTTTAAGTGACTGTTCTGAAAATGCTTATGGCTGTAATATGGATATATAGATATAGATGAAATACAATATATGAAAGGATGTCCCATGCTTTGGCATCTTGCCAGCTGGGATGGGGCTTTGAGCAAGCTGGTGTAACGGAAGGTGTCTCTGCCCACAGCAAGTGATTTTTAAGGTCTGTTCCAGTGAAGGCAGTCTGATTCTATAAGCACAGACACGTAAGTATCACTCCTGCTGTAGAACACAGTCTGCATTACAGCACAACAATCACCTTCATATCAATTAAATGTATTTCTTTATCATTAGCTGAGGGCGAACATACCTTTCTTCTACAGTAACTCTAATTCCTGAAGTTCCATTCTGAGGAAAAGCTGTGGGGCAGCTGCAGCAGCAGCACCAAACTCATGCAACTCAAATCAAACCCGGCTCTGCCCAGAGCTTCCTCTCTGGCCTGGGGCACATCCCTCAGCTGCCTCGTGACTCGCCAGCCCCTCTGCAAAGCTGCAAGGCATTCTCCTCAACATAACAGAAACACTTCTCATTTTTTTTTAAGTGTTTATGTTCAGTGAACGCATAACAAGTACCAGAAATATCAACACTGAAATCCCTCCCTGAAAGCTAAGAGGGTTTTTTCTATGCTATTTCAAGACTGCAAAGCAAAAATATTTGCTTAAGAATAGATTCACTTATGGGCCGGCCTACAAAATTAGATCAAAGATTATTCTGAATTGGGAGAGACCCACAAGGAACATCGAGTCCAGCTTTTAACTGAATGTCCCTTACGGGGCCTGAACCCACAACCTTGGTGTCATCAGCACCCTCCTCTGACCAGCTGAGCAATTGAAACATTAAAGGAACACACCAGGGCTGCTGCATCCACAAAACATGCAAGAGTAAAACTAGGGTGAGTGCTTCACAAAGTGGTATGCCTAAGGAAACACTGAAAATTGTCAAACAACTCTTCCTAACCTGCTGGTCACTGTCCTACCACAGTATGCCAAGTGAACTTTAGCCAAGATACTAAAAATAAACTCCAGTACTGGCTCAGAAAATAGTGAAAACATTCTATTTGTCATTCATGTTGGGACCAGATTTCCCGTTTTAAGGATCTTTCCTATGTGGCTGTCTGCTCTTTCCCTTATTTGGGAGATTGACATGAGAATACAAAAATAATTCTTTATTAACAAGTCTCTTGCAGAATGGTCTCATGACAATGATTTTTGTGATACTGTACTACACCATCACTCATTATTATGATTATGAGAGAACAGTCTTTCACTACAGATATTGAAAACAGAGCTGCAACTGACCCAAGCAGGAAGCGAATGATTCCCACCTGCTGCAAGGCTGCCATAATTCTTGTCAATTCTCAAACATAATCCCTACCTTACTTTTACATCCAAGGTAGACTGAATGAAATTTGACTTCTTTTAATCTGTCCAGGAGAAAAGGGCATGTTGAGGTTTTTGTTTTAAATTTATTTTAAAATCTCCACAAGACTCAACACTCTTATAATGTAATTTTATGATTTTAGGAAAATAATTCACATTATTCTGCTTGGTTTTATTAGGTTCAAACAATTTAGAGATGCCCAAACTAGAAAGATGGCTTTAATTCTTCCATTCCTGTTGCCCAGTCTCTTATACAGGTTATGATTACTATTGCTATGATAGAGCAATTGCCTGATATATTTAATTATCATTTTCTGTACAGATCAAAACAACTTCAGCCTACCTGTAATGGTAAAATAAAGATACAGCAGATCTTGTAATCATAAACACATATGAGTGCATTTGAAAGTTAAATCCTTGTTTTGCTTACAGAACTTGGGGAGTGTCTGTTATTTAAAGGAATCAAAACTGCATTTCACATACCTCTTACATGCACTGTATCTTAAACACTTCTCTTGCACAGTTTAGTCTGCACCTACAGGTTTGGTTGGTTTATGGAGTTTGGTTTTTTTAAGCCTTTCAAGACACTTGTTTTAGCAATGGATTTAGGGCAAACTTGTGCTTTCAGATTTTGCATTTTGTTCTGTAATGCATACACATGCCAACTCATCAAAACAGCAACTGAAAACTTAGAAACCTCAGTACAGGTGTTTCAAAATCATTCTGCAAGCATGATACATCCAATCCTCACATAACTTGCATATTTCATTAGACACAAGGCCCCATTTTCACTTTGGGGTAGAACACAAAAAGGCATCTCAAGTGTATTACCAACTAAACTAAATTAACTTCAACATCCTTAGAGCATTTTACCAGTTGTTCAAAAATGCTTCAAGAGTTCTGTGTTACAGAAGCTGTGCCTTCAGATGAGGGCAGTAAACTCGCCAAACTTCAAACAAAAAGGGGAAACAAATATACTAAGTCAGGTCAGACTGCTAACCAAACCAAAGCGTCAACAGAATTAACTCCCCAGGGTGATTCTCCAGACATCTCAGCACATTTCACAGATGGTCAGTGGTTTCACTGGACAAGTGAGGGAAACAAAAGAGCAACGCTAAGTAATTTCTCCAAAGTTATCTTAGCAGATCTTTTTAGGACTATGAATTTCTCTGCTAGGAGGAAATGTTGGTGAAGACAGACAGGTAAATAACTCCTCTTTTTGATAAATGGCCTTCTTCCTTCATAGTGTAAAGAGAAAAATTGAAACAAGAAAGAAAAAGAAACATCAATCAATTTAGCATCAAGTAAATGTGCTGTTAATTTTTCACTGCACTGGACAAGCAGAAGGTATCTCCTACTAGAACTTGTTATTTCTTCTAACAGGAAAGGCTCCTTTGGTGAGCTACAGAAACGATGCCAAAGAAGCAGTTCAGTGGTGGGTTTGGCTTTTAAATACATGCTTAAGACTCAGTGGAAATTGCAACCAATAACAAATGAAGTTAACTCCAGAACACAAGACAAGCTCCTTTTTGTTTCAGAAGCAAACAAGAAAATGCATTAAAAAAGTGCATGCAAATACACATGAACACAATTCCTCAGAGATTTCACCCACACAGTACAGATGGAGTGCCAAGTGCACACGAACAGCACAAGCAGGACTGATCATGCCACTGGTTTGTAACCACAGACAAGAAAGATTTGTCAAACAAAGATTTGGGAGAAGGCTGCAACACTTTCCCTAATCCTTATAACAGAGCTCTTGTGATACAAGCTTATGCTTTAATTGCTCTCACAGTACTGAGATTTATTCTAGTCCACATCCTCTAAAACAAATGAGCATTTTGCCATTACTATCAGTAAATGAAGGGTCAGAGCTCAATACAAAACCCTATGTGGTTTGATCATGCCACCTAAAAACAAACACTGAAAATATTGCAAGACTGAATTTATTTTTGACTGCAACTTTGTCATGTTTATCCAATCTTTCATATCACAAAATCAAACAAAGCTTTCTTGAAATCAACCTTTGATTACCAAACTCAATTCTAAATATAAATTTAAGTCATGCTGAAACATCAGATTTTCAATCAGCTGCCTATTAATGGAAACACACCCCTTCAAAAGAAACCAAGATTTAGACAGAAGCCTCTTTTGTAGATACCCCTAGTTTCAATTTACAAAACGTTTTGCAGTAGCTCATTACATATTTCAGTCCAACAATTACAAGTCTTTCAAGACAGCATATATACTGAAGAGCTCCTTTGTTTCCTATATAAAAGCTACTGTAGTCATCAACAGCTGCAAAGACAGAAGATGACACAAGCAGGAACAGCCTGGTAAACTTTGTCCTATAGTTATAGCACTGTACGTTTAATCTTAGAAAAGTTTTTGTTCATTGTAGCCTAATGTCATTCAGCATTTTCCATTAAACAGGATCTCTGTCATCCTGCTCTCAGAGGAGAATGCTTAGATATCAATCTCATCATTTACAGGGTGAGAAAATAGACACAGATGCCACATCTCAGAGGGCTATAATAAAATCAGCTGTTTTACTGTCTCTAAGTCTGGAAACAAGAAGTCTCATCCCAAATAAAATAAAAATATAGTTAAAACTTTTGGTTTTTTTTTTTAAGAAAAGCAATCCCATTTCTGAATTCTGGATTCCATCATTTAAACACCCTGTTAGTAGTAAGGCAAGTCACAGTTCACCTATTTTAAGATAAACTTTACAAATATGGAAGTCATTGTTTCTATAATTAGTTGCTTCTAAGTGGCAGATACCTCGGGAATGGTAAATATGCAGTCCAACTGGAAACACCAGCAGCAGGCCATTTAACTAAGCACAAAATTTAACCTCCCCTATTTACATTTAACAGAGTCATTTCAACACAGCACTTAAAGCAAATACACTATGAAGTGAGTCTTTCCCATTTCCCCTCAGCTCATAAAAAGGGAATCTTGCATAATTCTCTTCCCTTTCACAGGATTAAGTATAATGATCAGAACACATCAAATATTTAACTTTTTTACCTACATATAGAAAACAAGCAAGTGGCACAACACGGACAAGTTGGCATGTTTAAACTCAAAGCCAGAATATTATGAGAAAAAAAGGGGGGAAACTAAAATTTAATACTTACACAAAGCTTGTCCAAAGGAAAAAAAAAAAGCTACCAAAAGTATCCTCTTCACTTACCTACTTTACTTAGCCCTTAACAGTACAAGCTTCTAAACTCATGCTGTCCAAATGGAGCAGTAACATTTCAGTGCTTTGTAGACAGTGTACTGAAAGTATTAATCCAAACCATTCATGCAAAGCAGTTTCCTGATCTCCACAATCTAGTCAATGATAAATAACTTTGTGCTCAAGCAGTTAAGATATTAAATGGAATCACACCAATAACATTTAAATTCACCAGAAAAGATACTCTAAAATAAGACAACACTAAACTCACAAAATCCAAAACTGTTCTGCACTTTCAAGATTCAAAAGAAAGCAACGTGTAAACAGTACAGGAAACCAGACATTCTCCAGTTTGCCTCAGTTGAAAAATCTGCCATGGGTAAGAAACACTGAGGGAAACTGGACAGGATAAAAGAGCACAAAACATTGCTCTAGATCTACTTCCATGGCAACCATATTATCAAGACACCTGTAGAGGGGTCAAGAATAGCAGAGGCAAGCAGAACAGGCTGTCTTTAAGCAATACTAACAAAACACAGGTCACTGATTTTGCAACTTCACCTGATTTCCCAACTGCACTAAAGGAACCAACTGTCTTAGTCACAGGACAAGACAAAAGTATAAGACTGAGAAAAATCAAAGCACAGCAGTACCTTTGAAAGGGGAAGTTGTTTCTCTTTCTAGTTTTCTATCATATTCTGCTTAAACAGAAAGAGCAGAGGTCATTTGCTGAGTTTTCTCTCTTGTAGGAAAATAACCTACACTAATCTGCTGAAACTCATACACTCTTTAATGGGAACAATTTTGTTTTGGTGTAGACAGAAGTAAACTTACACACCCACTATTAAAAATTACAACTACTCCTATCATAAACTAATTGCTTTAAGCAGCTTTATTCTGTTTTCATCTATGTCAGCTGCCAAAATATCACTGAGCATAATATTATAACAAGTCATATCAGAATTTAGGTAACAGAAATCTTACAGGCAATGAAAAAGGAACATCTTTTTCATCAGTTAGGTACCCAAATGATCTTGAGACAAGAAATCTCATACTGATTCACTAAGCCAACACCACAAACCCCTGTTTAGCCATCAAAAACATTTATGATTTTCCTTTATTCCTGAAATACCACACTAACACAGTACAATAGTCCTAGCTGCTCTTAATTCCACAGTAGTTACTCCTATAAGCACATACAGTTACTATACTGTGCCTGAAAGAGCATTCTGAGGGAAAAGAAGGAGAGAATGAGTACTGCTAACACACATTTGTAGGCTTTAGTATTCATTTATGAGATGTCATGCAGTACAGGCACAGAAAGAAGGCCAAATAAAGAAAAAATGAGATGGCTCCCAAAACTGATGCAACCTTGCCAAACGCTTACACTGGTAACAATGATTACATTCAATGCTTACAGCACAAAAGGTTCAAACCCAAAGCACCTAGGAGTCTCCCAATCAAGATGCTACTGTATAATGAGCAGACAAAAGCAACAAGATTGTTGAATCACTTTAGAAACTCATCAGGTATTAATTATTTGTCTGCCTAGAAGCCTTACTAGGGGATAAGGAACCAACAGGACCAGATATGCTGCAAACATAATAAACAAGATAATTCCTGCTTCAGAGCTTAACTACACCTTCAAGCTGAAATACTGCACTTAGTTAAGACAATCACTCAAAGTCAATACTTTATACTGTAAACAACATAACTCTCTGTTTTCATGAACTATTTTGACAGATGAAAAGGGAATGGTTTGATAAGGATATGTGTGTGAACCTCCAGTACTGAAGAGCTCAAGCAACAAGGAATAAATATTTCACAAGTGTACTGCAGTACTAATTACAGATGAAACAAAGGGGAAAAACCCCACCATACCAAAACCAAAGATTTTAAGGCAAAAAGTACTACAGATCGGACTAACCTAAATTTTAGAATATAATCAGGTTTTCTACATGAAGGCAACTAAAAAGCATTAAAAAAATTTAAAATCATTATCACACCAGAAAGCCCAGGAAGAATGCCCCAGTGGGAGCTATACTGTAATAGGACACACTGTTCACAAACTTCCTTAAATATACATACCGAATGAAAAGCAGTGTATCTTTAGAGAGTGCATTATTAGTCATTATCTACTTTGCTACAGGAACCTGTCTCATTTTATTCCTTAACCCTACTATTAGAACCCTTGGACATGCTAAAGCTGAAAACTAGGAAACAAAGAGCTGCAAATCACCATTTTTAACACATTCTGCTGAAACAGAAGCTTAGAAGTAATACAAGGATCTAACAGATGACATCATTCCTTTCAAATACATCTTTTAGAACTACCTCCTGATGATGAAATGCTTTATTGCACATACCTAACAAATCATACAAAATCTTATGTCCTCACTTCTGTTTCTTCATACCTACATTTTAAAAGCTCTTAAGAAGAATGCAAACTGATTACCTCGCAAAGCCAAGTTTAATACGGAAGAAAAAAATAAAGCGACCTGTAGAATTAGAGAACTACACCCACTCAGCTGTGAGGAGACCATCAGCTGTGTCCTATCACAGAAAACTTCAACCCGACCGTGACATTTACAGGATTACAAGAGTGATACCTCAGTTGTGTTGCTAAGTTCTCAAAAAACCCGTTTCTTTCTCAAGAAACCAAGTGTCTACTAACGACCAGACAGGCTTAAACTAAATGTCACTAACTGCAATACTTCCCTAAGCTTGAAACAAAACCTGAAGGAACAGAGGGAGAAGAACAGAATCGAGTTTCGAATTCCCAGGGGAGCGGCTCCCGGGTTCCCGGCTCTCCCGGACTGCCGGGCCGGGCGCGGCCTGACGCCTCCCGCCCGGGGAGGGGATGGCGCCGGCGGACTCACACCGAGCTCCCGCTTCCAGCCCGGAGAACGCCCTGCCTGCACCTTCCAAGGGCCGCTCTCCGCCCGGGCGGGGCGGCGGCCCCTCACGGCCGGTCCCTCACGGCCGGTCCCTCACGGCCGGTCCCGGCGCCCCCCGCCCCGCAGGCCGCGAGCCGCGCCCTGCCCGCGGCTCGGCCGCTGC
>VZUI01032911.1:0-96744 GCA_013401135.1 Cettia cetti
TTTTTCTGTACTACTACATTTGTTTATTTTAATATTCCTAGTAAAGAACTGCTATTCCTATTCCCAAATCTTTGCCTGAAAGCCCTTAATTGCAAAATTATAGTAATTCGGAGGGAAGGGGGGTTACATTCTCCATTCCAGGGAAAACTCCAGTTTTCCCTGGCAGATACCTGTCTCTAAGCCAGGACACAGAAGCAGGAACACCAATTATTATAAAGGAAGAAAAGGCATGTAATAAGATATCAGCCTAGCTAAAGAAATGGGTTCTTGGACCTTGAGGCTTAAGTGGGAAGTTCACAGAAAGCAGAAACTAGGTCAGATTCAAGGGGGAGATGACAGAGTATTAACACAAAGGAACAAAATTAGGAGGTACAAGACACAAAGAAGACCAAGCTAGTAAGGGACATAAAAAGTAACGAGAGAGACAATGTAAATAATAAGGGAAAGTGATGTGGGAAACATATATTGTAATCTATGCTGCAGGAAAAGGTCATGCTACAGTTAAAGATAGAAATTTATTTGTAAATAGCATAAAGAAAGAATGTGAACAGACGGATGACATTCCTTGTCTCAATGTTTTCAAAGAATGAACGTGATCTGCAATCAAGTGACTGACGCAAGTTCTGCTAGTGACAAAAATATATAGTTTAACCTAGAATAAGGAAAGGGTTTAGTGAGCACATATGAAAGTCAGAGACTTTAAAATTATTTGATACAATAAACCTTATCCTATATAATGTATTGTAGTTATTACTCTAAAGAGTTACTGGAATGTGGTGAGATACTGGATGACTAATGAGGAAAAAAAATTTCCTTGGAGTGAAGTATGGTCTGTGAAAACTGAATTATAAATGTAGCACTTAACTTTAGTTTTTCAGGAAAACTATAGGAACAAAGAAGTGCCAAGAAGAAAAAGAGATGATCAACAGTCAACAAAGATTTACTGAGAACAAATCATATCAATGAAATCTGATTTCTTGCTATACTAGAAAAATAGAACTCATAGAGAGGGGAAGAAGCAACAGATATCCATTACTTATGTGGTAATATGGTGTTATTTCTTGTAAACAACCTGGGGACAAGTGTTCTAGTTAAAACTCGCAAAAGCTGGTTAGAAAACTTGTAACTGGGATCACTATCAAATGGAATTTTTCCATATGTATTGAACTTCTACAAGTACCTACTGACTCTAGAACTGGCTGCTGCAGTTAAACAAAATGAAACCTCAAGAGAACGGGTTTATGGACTAGAATTCAACTGGATTTTGAGAAACTAGAGGAAAGCCTGAAAAAAAAAGATTAAATTCAGTAAAGGTGAATATAAATTTTTCTATTTTGGTATGAGCACTCCATAGCATAACTACAAGCTATGAAATGTCTCATTTGGTAGCAGTGCTACAGAAAAAGTTCTTCTGGTAAAATGGATTACAACATGACTATGACTCAATCATTGATGTTTTTGAAAGGGCATATAAAGAGATAAAATGTATGTATAAACAGTAGTGAAGCTGTATCTTAATATCATTGCTCGTTTTTAGGCACCTTGATTCATGAAACATATTGATCAATTGGGCACAATCGAGTGAATGATCAAAGGTTTAGAAAACATTAAAACCAAGGAAAAAATTGAAATGGTTATTTAAAATCTAAGGGAGATAAGGTTGTAGAGGAGACTGACAGTAGCCTTTAAAAATATAAAAGACTGCTCCAGAGAGCAAAGGAACAATTTGAACTTTATCATGCACAGAGCAAGAAATAATGCTCGTAAATGACAGCAAGAAAAATTCAGTTTAGATGTCAGGAAAACCTTTTTAACAATAAAAGTAGTAATGCACTAGAACAAAGTGCTTTGGATGCCATAGAAATCATTTGAAGTGTTTGAGAATAGGCTAAAAAAGCACCAGTAAAGATCATTTAAAGATGGTTTGGCCATAAAAGGATGGGAAAGGATGAAGCACTGTTTTTCTCAGGTCTATTTTTTAACATTTCTGTGGACCTGATAGAAAATTTTGACCATGGATCAGAATTAAACAAGGTTGTGTCAAGTACATCTGAATCCTGTAATGGATATATAATGCAAACAACAAGGACACAAAGCCTAAGTGCTTGTCAAGCTCAGCAAAGCTCAAGTTCAAGACTGAGCTAATGAGGTTATCAAGAAATGTGTTACAGGGAATACTCCAAATTCTGAGATGGAAGATTTCACCTCCAGCCTGGGAAACTGGGAGAGCTGCCTACAGATCTCAGCACTCTCCTTTTTTCCTTCTGTAGTATTTGAAGTCTTGAATGTACAGTATTTGTATTAAAACCCCTCCCTGACAATGAGGTTGGTGTCTATAAAGATCCTCTGGTGATCTAAGCTGCTTTGTAAGACATATTCTAGAAGTTAATCTGAAAAATACAAAATTTTTTGTGATATAATTTCTTCCAGAGAAATTGCTTGATAAACTACAGCTAAATAACATGATTCCTGCCTCCCTGATGATGACTTGCAGTTAAGGATATATTCCTGTTGTTCGTGACATGCAGCTGATTCTATATTGCTTGCTTCTACTATGAAGTACAATGAGATCTCCTGAAAGACCATCTCCATAGTCATTCCAAGTAACAATTTTACCATATTTTCAAGGTTATAACTTTAGACTTTATAGGAAACATAATGTGGATGGGTAAGACCAAGAATCAGAAGGTAATTTGAATCACCCTTTTCTCCTTCTCATAGGACACAACAGGTTAATGCTTGTTTCCTTTTTTCCTCATGCCTCATGGAGTTGAGGAAAATCTACTGCTGTCAGAACCTCAAAGTATGTACAGCTTTGGCATTCCATCCCTGCTGCCTAATATACCCTTCATACTTTAATAATACAGCCAATCCTTTCACCATCCTCACCAGAATACCAAAAATATCTCCATTTGCCTTCCTCTTGATCCAAACTCTATCTTCATACCTCAACATAGCTCCCCCATATCTCTTCAGCTTGCTCAAAACTTATTAGTGACTCAAATGTTTCATCTTTCAGTATAGTTTGAACAGTGATGTAATATACATAATTTCAGTCCTCTGTGAAAAAAAATAAATATATATATATATATGTAGTCATACTCCTGGCCTTTGTTTTTTTTGGTACCTCATACTAAAAAAATTATGCCAACTGCTGTGCATGGTTTTTCAAGGTGGGTCACAGGGAAGTTTTACGGGCTAGTTTATATAACTTTCACGTACTTTCTCACAGCACAGCATTCTATCACAGAAATTCCTGATTTCTGAGAAGAAAATTATGTGCTTTTGCATGAACTAAGAAATAAGTTCTGGAAAGTCTCTTCTTAGGATGACATATTATTCATTTATCAAAAATATGTTCAAGAAAATTATGTGTGAACTCTGAAAATATGTTCAGCTTTGGCATGAATTATGGTTATTTCTTAGGCTTTTGTGAACACTTCAGCAAAAAATTACAGATGCTACACAAGACCAGTACATGAACAACACTTGAAAATCTGATGATGTAATAGAGCTACACTCTTGAATAGAAACCAAAATACATGTCATTCAAAATACAACTTAGAAGTAACCTGGAAACATCTCATAAGAGATGAGCCTAAGAGCCTAATTAAAATAAAAGTAGTGCAAATATAAAAGGCAAAAAAATATTTTGAGTTTACTAACAATTGCCTATAGCCTGAGGCTAAATGATGGCACAGGAAACTTACACGAGCCAGTGCCCACGTGTCCATTAATTTACTACAGGCTGCCTGGAAGCTGTTGACATAAACGCTGTCAGAATTAGCATTTCAGCAGATCAGTATTCTCCTGATCTGTAGAATGCAGTCTCTCATCTCTCACAGAGTTCAGAGGTGATTACATTCAGTGGCCTCACTGGCTCTAATTAGTAAGGGAAAGGAAATAAATAAATCCTTTCCACCTTTTTTCCCCCGACTCTGTGTAAAATCCAAATAAACTGTTGAACAGTGGGAGATGATAAACATTAGAAGTGCCTATTTATATCTTTGTCTTGATGGGCTCACAGAACTCTAAGGAAACCAGTCAGTACTGAGAATATAACCCTGTGCTCAAAAGTAAATGCTCTCTTAAATAAAATACTGATCATAAAATTAATTCAAAGCCATACTTAAATGTTAATATTTCTAAACTATCTACAAATTTTTTATGTTGGAAAAGACCCCTAAACTCATCAAGTTCAACCATTACCCTATCATTGCCATGATAACCACTAAACCATGTCCCTAACAGCTTAGCAGAGGAATAGTTAATCACCACAAACACTCCTGGATTAAGCAGCCCCATATAAAGATTCATTTTATCTGTAGGAAGGAAACATAATATTTTATTTTTATTGCAAAAATATGTATCATAAATTAAGACTGTGCCTTTTTCGTTTGGAAACCTCATTAATTAAGCAAAATTGGTAAGTTAGTTTGCTTTTTCTTTATTTCCATACATTTTCATTTCAATTAGCTAAACTCCACTTTGTTAACTTTCCTCAATAATTACCCTACTCTTACTTTTATCATTAATTGTAACTACAATGAAATTGAGATGAGAAGTATTTAAAAGAAAACACAAATCCAGTGAAGATTTTAAGAAACAAAAGATTGTAAATGTAATGAGCAACATCAAATGACCTGACATGGAAACAAATGTTCTTATATATCAGTTTGGGTTCTAACTCTCTACACCAACATAGCATGCCTTAGGATGATCATTAGTGTCAGAAATGGCTAACTTCTAGAGATTAATGTCTCCCTCAAAAGGCAGTAGATACCCATTCAACATTATAGGAAAACAGTGCCTTAAAGAGATTCAAGTGGTTAGTTGTTTTCTACATAGTCACAGTGACCACCCCTTTGAGTATTTTTGCAATAACTTTCTACTTAACTATTAAACAAGCAAACTAAGCTTGCCTGTTACCACCAAGAAAGAAAGACAGAAAAGATCCTCCCATCCTCTATTTTTACACTTCTATGCTAAGTTTGTACTCTTGGCAGTACAGTTGGTATTGAAACGAACTCTTAAATATGCTTGAAATTCAGGCTTACAGTGCTTGATGCAGGTGTGTGGGACAAGAGAACTAACTCATGAATGGTTGTGACTGACAAAAGGATAACAAGACTTAACAGTGATAGAATTTAGGCTAAACACACAGTAGGCATTTACTCAAGGGAGAGATTTTAAGCTTTTCAGAGTGCTTTGCTTGGATTCTGTATGTGAGAATATTTAATACACTATTTTATGCCTTCATTATTCATACTCTGCGTATATTGATTCTTTTGGGTTTAGAAGTCACTAACTCTATTCTGTTACTTATGGTTTATGAGCTGCTAGCTGCAAAAAGGAAAAATTCTATGTGTAAAACTCCAGGGATGCAACCTTAATTCCACTTAAATCATTTTAACCTGCGGCATCAACACAGGTGTGGGTCACGGAGTGTTTTCAGGAATTAGGCCAAAAGCATTCCAGCTTATCTACTGAGATGAAATTCTTGACTAACAGTATCTGATGTGAAGCCTCCAGATCTGGAAACAAAAGAAATACAAGCAACTGGAAAGAACATTACAAACGTAAGCTAAGGGCCTCAGAGAGATTCTCTTCAGCTTCTGCTGAAACAGGAATCTCAAGCACAATTCTGGATATGACCTAAACCAAAAACAACTTCCTTAGCTGGTCACAGTGGTTTGCAGCCCCACTGGTAGATATTGTTAGTATATAAAAGCTTTTTTCATTAATATGCTGATCTTTTGATAGTATGTAATTAATTAATCATTAATATTGACAATACTGTAAGGACTATGTATTTGAGAAAAACCTCACCTTTAACCACAAAAATGGGAGCAGACTGGCATTGAATTATATGTATTGAAGAGCAAAATCAGAGATAGAAGAAAAGTAAAGCCCACCAACCTGGAAAGCATTACCTCTTAAAGTAGTCAGTTACGAGACTTAAGAAACAGAAACAGGAATTAGGTGAGATACCATGTAATTTCTTATGTGACAGGACTGTCCAGCACCCTGTTTAGATACTTCTGTTCCAGTATGCTAACAAACCTAAGCTACAAAAAACTTGTGTTTCCGGATGTTATTGCTTGTATGCCTAAAATTAATAATGTTTTTAGGTCATTTCTAGGACTTACTGTATTTTCCTAGGGATATTTCAAGTTACAAAGTTTTACTTTTCTTTTTAATGGAGAATGAATCTATTATTTTCTGTATAATTTTGAGGTTCAGCATCATGAGGAACATCTTCTTTCAATAACATCTTGCTGAAAAAAAGCCACTTTGAAAACCGTGGAATAATCAGCTGTATATTCTGGGTAAGGGGCATCTGGAATACATAGATAGCTCATGTCTCTTGGCAAAAGTTAGGACACATCAACACTGACTCCTGATTTTTATTCAAAACAATTCAAACTAAAAAGTAAAATCTCACTGTCTTGCTCATTAGAAAAGCTTCTAAAGGAAGACAAAACAAGCCCAGGCTGTTGGTCCTTTCTATCATTTACCTCTGATTTGTGAACCATGTTATGTAATAGCCTGGCACACACTCCTCTTCCACAGAGACAGGGTTTTACAGCTGGCAAACAAACTATTCCCTTGCAACAGAGCTTTAGCAAAAAGCTCCTGTTTGGTCTATTTTGGATGAGAGATGGCATATTGAATGTGTCAGGCTTGGACTCTGCACTTTCCTGAAATCTCATCAAAACCTAGTGCCTGAACATCTGAGTCAGATGTCAGGAGTGACAAAAGAGCCAGCTGAGTGCTTGTGGCTGCCCAAGCGGCAAGCTGTCGCTCTGCTGTCAGAGAGTAATCAGTTTGATAGGTCTTGTCACACATGGAAAGCAGTAGTTTTGGAAGGAAAACCAGCAAATAGAGAGCTAGGCTTAGAGCAAAACAGTTGGTGCCTCTATGATTTTAAATTAGTGTCACATTTAGGCATCTCGCCTTATTCCTTGGATGGAGTGTACTCCCATCCATGAGCAGAGTGTACTTCCTCATTCAGACTTACACTTGCTACATTTGTAATGTGGTTTTGGGATGAGAAATTCTAACATCAGGTCTTAATAACACTACTTGGTTAATTCCTTTGAAAGGTGCAGTGACATCACAGGCATCTGATCCTCACTGACTTAAAGATTCATTCTCACTCACCCAAATGAAGGAAACAGCGAATGGTAGGGTAGCAACCCAACCAAAATACTTGCTCTTTGCCTCCACAGTTCATAGACAAGGCTTGGCAGAGGTTTGGTCCTGCTGGTGAGAAACTGAAGATAACAAAAGAGAGAAATTAGAGAGCATGGTGTGTTTATTCACTCCCTTCTGCCAGGCAAACACACTGAAGAGCTATTGAAAGATGTGTGTCCCTGTATGTGTCTTTGGGAAACCAAGTAATTATTCTTCCTTTCTCACTGAGCTGCTTGAGTAAGGGGAACAGAAAGTCTTGGGTATTTGCACTCCTGGAGGATAAAAGTTTCATCCAAACAACCAAATCCAAAATAAGTGTAGTTTACCAAGGTCTATTAAGCCAGGGGAATATGTTACTGAAAAAAATTTCTAGGAATTAACAGATGTTTTAATACCACATGCAGTTGAATTCCATGTTAGAAAAACAACTTGCAAGAAAGTTAAATATCAGTGAGCTATTTCAGTATGGTAATGGTTAGACCCAGATGATTTAGATGCACTTGGCATAGAGGCACCAATGATCAATGGTGATTCATGCCCAAGTCTAAATGATGAAGATTTCATGAATAGAGCTTTCCAACCCTGCATCGAGCAGCCACCATCCTGCAGTGAGAAGACCTGAAGATCTCCATCTTTCCACTATTTCATTGTGGATATATAGCATATATATATGCTACATTATATAGCATGTTGCATATAATGCATATAACATATAGGGGTGAAGTGTGCTTATCACTGTAGAAACTGGTATTCTCAATTGTTAATTAACTGCTACCCCATATAACACCAGAAATAAAAAGAGGTTCAAGGGCCTCCTCAGCTTCTCCTTCATTTCTCAGGTGTACCCTAAGTCATGCAACCAGGCTACTTTAGCATTTGTAGAAGGACAGTCTAATGGCAGCTCCCCTTGGAGCTGGGACCTGATGCTGCTCATCTGGCCTTGTTCTGTTACTTCTTTCTAGAAATGAGTGAGACAGTATTTTTCCCTCCCTTTCCTTCCCAGCTCAGCTTCTACATTTGTCCACAGAAGTGAAGGGTGAAGATTTAAATCTTTTCAGACTGAGGTAAAAGAACTGAGATCTTGGAATACTTGGATTGATCTTAGTAGAGTAAAATCACAATGAATTGGATCAGTTGCTCATAAATGCTTGTTCTTCATAAATAGATAGGATTTACCATGTCCAAAGCTATGTTTCAATTTTCAGCTTTACTACAACTTTTATTAGGTTATTAAAAGGCATTATTAGTGTTCCGTGGGGTTTTTTATAAGGAAAACCCCATATCAAAATCTAAATGTAAATTATGTAAAAGAGGAATGTAGGTGGTTTTCTGCTCAGTAATTCAGTGCTTAAACAAATAAGAATGAGATAAAATCAAATATTATATTAAAATTTTATTCTCTGCAGTCAGGAGGAAAATATTTGCAAATGCATATGTTGTCTGCATAATAAATTCTAGTGGACTTCATTAAAACAGGTATCTTCTACAAAAAATACTAAATTTTTCTGTTATTCCAACCACACAATTTCAATATTTATTAGGCTCTGAAGTAGAATTAAAAGTAGTCCATCCTTGCCAAAAACATAAATAATATATTCTGAGGAAAACCTATTCCTCGAGTGTAAATCACATCCACCATTGGTTGCATTAAAGCTAATGGAAAAACTTATTTGATATATAACACTCAGGATATTGTATCTCATGTTCTTGCCATATGCCTTTCTTCTTTCTATAGAGAAGAAAATGCAAGTATCATTTTTAGTAATATTATATAGTGCTACTAGTGTTGTTTTTTTTTTTTTTTTATCATGTAAACACATGATTCTCTTATGTGGAAAATAAAAGCTAATTAAATCTTTATATACCAGTATATCTGGTTTTTACAATCCAAAGATCCCCACCTTTTAAACCAGTCAGGTTTTCAGGCTTCCTTTCAAATACAGTGAATAGTATTGCATTAATGAAAATACCAAGCATGAGAAAAAAATTTCATTAATCTCAGGTGAAAATAAATTGTTTAATCTGTTGAAATTTTGTTAGCTACAATGATTACTCAGGCTGTGAGACAACATACAAAAGCTTGTTTGATGTATGATTTTAATCTGAAGTTTTTCTCTGTAGTCAGTTGCTCATGTAACTTTTGGTGGAGGGAGAAAATGGTTTTATTTGGTCTCCTAATTTTCTCAGGTTTGATGAAAGTCTCAGACCAGTTTCAAGGGAGTTAAAGAAGGGAAGGGAGGTTGAACATTGTGTGACTGCTTATCAGTTTTAAAACAAGTCACTTTTTATAAAACTCCCTAATTGCAAGGAAATTATTGTTATTCAAAGCAACCTTAGTAGATAGTGGAATATAGTCCCCATTTTACTGTCTGAAATTTAAATGAAGTGTTACAGAACACGTAGTAAAGGGCCAACAAGGACATTTCAGGGAAGAAAATGCCATCTACTTCATTACCAAAGAGGTGGGAAATGGACCTGTAAGTAGTGTAAGCAGCATAAATGTATGCTTTTAAAGTAGAGTATAAATATTCATAAAATAAACCCATAAACCAAAGGCTTTTTTTATCAATAAAACCAAGTAACAACAAACTGCTGATTGCTGATTCTCAGTCCAGCACCCTGTCTCATTAAGGGACACAAAGCAGAGACAACTGTTTCCTTTCTCTTTGATGGTTGAGTTATCTACAGTGGTTGTTTTGGGTTTTTTTTGACAGGAATCTCTTGGTACCACTTAACAGCAAAGACTGTTGTGAATGCATGGCCTAGAAGGGCAGTGATCACTAGTTCATTTTTATACACATACGGCATGGCAGTGAGAAAAAATATACCTAAAAAATCAATAATGCGACAAAGTTTGAGTAGTGATTAATTTTTGCTTCTACAAAACATTTTCAAATATTTGCACATGAATTCAGCCACTCCAGTATTGACCACCTTATGATGGTCATATATGTTTCACTATAAGGTACTCAGTGAATTTTACTTTCTCCTGAGTTTTTGGGGTTTGACTTTATCTTTGTTGACACCATCTTGGGTACCGTTTTGCTCTGCTTCATAACATGATATATGAGGTTTGAACTTAACATTTTTCTTTCATTAGAATTCAGTGGCATTTAGAGACCTAATTATTCTCTTTTTCTTTGCTAAGCTTTGACTGAAATAATAGTAGCTGAAATGAGTGTTACTCATTACGGTTTTTTTTCTTAGTCTTACTAAAGTGGAATTACACTTCTAATGGCCTTTTTGTTTATTTCAAATAATCTTTATTTATATTCTTTCTATTTTATTTTAATAATAATATTTTCTCCATGTTTATATATCTATAGAGGAAGCATCTGTTCCCAGTGATATGAATTTCTAGTAATATAGAGGGTTTGTGCTCCTACGCACTGGATTTTACTGTACATATCTCTGGTTATTTAATTACGTAATTCACTTTAATATATAACTTTATGTACTTCTGAAAAGATTTATATTTCAGTGTAAATCTACATCCCTATGCATCTTAATTTTATAACTCTAGTTTCTGTTGCCTTTTCTGTCTTACTTTCTTGTCTCCAGCTCTCTGATTAAAACTGTCTGTAGTTTATTTTAGAAAAGAGTTATAATGGCAATCCAGGGAAAACCTCTTCATTTAGGCATTAGATTTATTAGACAGTCCTAGCAGTCTTTAAGGAAGAAGAGTTAACTATATTTTTTTGCTTATTGGTCAAAACCAAAGTAATCAAAAATTCCTCACCACACTTGTTTGTGGTTTAGAAGACACTTTACATTGAAAAAAATGGAAATATATTGCAGTCTGAGAACCTTTAAATCACACCCTTGCCACCAGGAAAGTCTTGATTCCTCAGATACCATTTGTGCTCAGCACCTTCCCGAAGATGCCTTTTGAAGCCAGGGTTTCAAACAGGCCCACCCTTCAGCCCTTGCATGGTAATTAGTGCTCAATTTTGCTCATGCGTTTTTAAGAAAGGTGAAACAAGAGACAGCTGCTAGTCTTCAGCAAAGCCAAATGAAATTAAAAAGTCTAACACACATGAGTTCTTAAACACTGGAATTAATATGAAAGATGCTGACAGGCTCTTTTTATCAGTCACCTTTTAAACATGTGTAATTGGGATCACCACAGGAGTATCATATTAATATGCACAGGAGATAATATTAAAAAGAATAGGTGAGATGAGACCGAAATGGAATTTGTGAAGCCTCTTTTATCTATAAGAACCAATATACCTCAGCTGAAGTATGAAGTGCCCCAGGAGTTATGTAGTATCATTAATCCATTTAAGTAGCATGTGGGCTAAAATGAAAAAAAAAAATTCTAACCTGAATCACCTAAAAATTCTCATAAACTTAGATTACACATATCAGCAGACAATGTAAGCAATGTGCTCTGATCTTTGCCCCTCATAGTGCTGCGTGCTTCTCCCAAGTTAGGAAAGGGACTAAAGGCCTTCTGTGTTATCTCCATATTGCTCTGGATACAGGGCCCTACAGGCCTGCAGCCTAGCATGGATCAAGTCGTTGAAAGATTCTTCTCAGCAGCTCTTCCATCATCCTTCGGGGAAAGGTAACACCACCCCAATGACGGGACTGGGAGTAGACCAGTTGCAGCAGGCAGGTAATATTTTGAACTGGTATTAGAGGAACTACTGAGATAGTCAATTTGGGTACCACAGCAACATTTCCAGACATTTTAGAATAACTATTGTGACTCTTTATTAGGAGACCTATGGTTAGTTTTTTGGGTTTTTTTAAATTCTCATAAGAGTATTTGGTGATAATTGTTTTCTTTGATGAATAAAGTTCATTATCACCATAAAGTTGCTATCTTTAGATACTTTTTAGGAGTAATGTCACAAGTTATAAATTCCTCATGAGCTTTCTAAGATTAAATTGTATTTTGATATATATTGACTTTTTAGAGTGTATACGGATATGGAACCAGCTCTCATATTTTACAATGAAAACCAAACTTCAAATAACGCCTTAACAGGTTTTTTCTTTCCTGATGAATAGTAAGTTTAAACTACACAGTCTTATTGTTGACTTTCATGTGAGCAAGAAAAAGAGGAGTCGTGAAGAAACAGGACAAATTAATAAGGAAACCCCCCACTATTTATTCAAAGAGATTAAATTAGAATCTAATTCAAACCCTATTAATCTCATTTGGGGAACTCCCACTGGCTTTAGTCATATTCAGCTCCAGCTCTTTAGTTAAGTAATTAATATTCTGAATCACACTACTCTAATGACCACATAATTTATATTTTGGTATTCTTCTGACTTCCAGAGTATTAGGGAAAACTGCCATGAGCAAAAGTGTACAGTTCATCTGAGACAGCGTGCTGTTTTACTGCACAAATCTTGTTTTATTTGTCTGTCTGCAGACAAGTTGCCTCCAGATAATTAAATGGAACTGTACCTGAAGGAAAAGTGATCCAACCTTTCATCCGCTTAAGAGAACATTTTTACCAAGTGGATTATATTTTCTGTCTTCCAGTATTATAGGCAGCCAATTTATCCTGATACTGAGAATAGTTCAGATTCTCAATAACAAATACAACAGAGAAAATATGAGTCTCGAAGACTGTGGGTGCCTCTGAAAAAGGGCAGAGGTTTCACTTCATGAAGTTTCATAGTATCCGTCAGGGATAGGAACAATCTTGTATTTCCTTATCACCTTTCCCTCTCTGTGGCAATTTGGATGTAGATTTATAGTTTAATTTCCCAATGTTCCATGTATCTAGAAAGTAAGTTCTTCTTTCTATAAATATTTGGAATTTAAAATTTTCTATTATAGTAGAAGAAAACTAATGGAAAACTTATGAGATGCTCTTCTACAGTCATTTGGATTGAAGGTTTATAATGGCATGAACACTACAGATAGAAAAAAAAAGAGAGACTGCATATTATGCTTTGTGATTAGGGAGTTAGCAGAATTAATTTCAAGTGCCTGTGTCAAAATATATTTAGGCTAGTACTACAGAGGATAATTAGTGCACAAATAGAATCTGAAAGAGAACCTTTTCAGAGAAGCTGATAGACTAGACAGTGACATGACATGAGCTGCAGTACACTGGTGTTTGAGATAATTGGCTGTACCAGAGGTTTGTCTTTGCTGCTTTTTACTGACTGCAAATATTTCCATTTAAAACTGTTTTAGGTTCCAGTGGTATTTGTCTTCTTATCATTTATTCCTTCCAAAGGATAAGTGAAAAAAAATAATTCTAGTCTGTTCATGTTTGTCACACAAATATGTTTCTGCAGATTCAAGTCTTGAGCACAAGACTTATCTTACCTCTGTTTTCCTTGAATTTGCTTGTCATTCATAAATAATAATTTGTGACTACTCAACCAACTGATAAAATACATTCTCAGAGATTTCAATAATTTTTAATGGCATAAATGATCATTTGAGGAAAGACTCACAAAGGAAGTGTTCAGTGCCTCCCTGAAGCTGTATTTCTCAGGCTGCTCACTTGCCTTTGTGTAATGAGTTGAGTGGTGAAACATCCTTTGACTGAACCCTTACCCAGCTAAGGTGGGGTGGCACTGGCCACACAAGGAATTCCTACAGTGAAGAACAAGAGCAGGGATAATCAGTCATCCAATGACAAACTTATAATTTTCTCTACCTGAGCTGTAGCCTAGGGAGCGCAGTATTGTTATTGCTGGAGTTTTTAAAACACAATTTTCCATGGTACTGGAAACAACTTCTTTGAAAACTCCAGTAGTTGCTGACTTGAGAATGGAAATAATACTGTTGGCTACAGCAAATCATCCTGAGATGATTAACAGCGAGGGTCTCTCAAAGAGTGAGATTTTTGAGCTTTCCTGGGCTGCAGTGGACTGCAGCCAGTATCTGCCTCTGAGTGGGACAGTTCTCAGACCTTGCCAGCTCTCCAGATAGGAATATTAGAGGACTATTGACTGATAACAGGACCTGGGCTGATACCCTCACTTGTTGATGCTCAATTCTTTGCCCACTGAGAAAGGCCAAAGCATTGGCATGAATATTTCAATAACTCTTGAGGGGAATTTTTCACAGGTACATTCACATTTATGCATACATTTATACATGTGTGTGTGGGTATTGACCTGACTGCGTTACAGCAAGTATAGCATAAATATGAGGAATACATAGATAAGTCACTGTTATAATTGTAGTAAATTCTATAAAATCACTTTATAAATTAGTCAGTAATAAACTGCTGCTGCTGCCATAATCCTTTTGACATAAACTGCTTACCAAGTCCAGGAATAAGATTGGAAACAGACACAAATAGAAATCTCTCTGACAAGGAATTCAGGTGGCAAGGTTGTCCTTTCTTTACCTCATGACCCAAAGGACAGTCTCCCCTGCCCTTTGCTTTTCTCTATTAAATTCTTAGACATAAACCACTGACCAAATCTGGGACAAGGATTGGACTCAGTCACCCCTGGATTCTATGAGGAATTAGAAAGAAAGGGGCCCTCTCTGAACCTTTCAACTCATTGGAGGGTCTCCCTCTTAAAACTTTACCCCTTTTTAACCCCAGTCTACACATAAATCATTCTGAATACATCCTAATTTCATGTTCTTGTGTACTTTTCATCCATGTAGTATTTAGTAGAGTGAACCTTGCAACCAAATTTTGTCATGTGTAAAAACATGCTTTCTCTTACACCTTTTTCAATGATGCTTTAAAGAGCCCAAACCACTCATTTAGCTATAGTACTGTCTCTTAATATTTCTTTCAAAGGTTTTCTCATATTTTGTGATGTTTTGTTAATGACATCTACTTTTCATGTTCTTTTGAACCAGAAGTCTGAATTTTTGGTACTGTTGGATACATTACTGGTAAGTGTTTCCCTTGTCCATCTGTGATCAGAAAACTCTTTCCATGAATTCTGGTGAAAAGAAATTCTAGTTCACTAATGTAGCTGTGAGCTGTAGTGCTCATCCTACACTAATGTTCCCCCCTGCTGCAGTGGTTTGGACCACTGACGTGAGAGTACAATTTCAAGTGGTTTCTGTCATTTCCCAGGTCCTCCACGGAGTTGGACAGTGCTCTCTCAGTGCTGAGAGACCCTGTGCTACAATAACTATGTTTTTTGCAAGCAGTGGAAATGCCAGAGAATATACTGAGGCTCATCAGCATAAAAGGCATCTCTTGTCAACCAGAAAACCTCCAGTATTTTGAGAGATGAATAAATGGAGCCCTTCCATGAGCTTAAATATAACATAGATAGAAAAGGACCAAATTGCAGTTCTAGGAGCTTACAGATGGGAAATTAGAGAAACAAATTTGTCTTTTAAACTCCAAACACAGGAAGTTGACCATTTCTCATGCTCTTACATGTTTCTGTCAATGACTTCTGTCCTCTGGAGATACCAGAAGACCAGGATACCAGTACATTAGTAACCATAGCTCTGTTATTACCTATTTTGGAACACAAAGTAAATCTGATATAATCTGAACCTATTTTATTCCCCAGTCTCCCATACCCTGTCATCTTTTAATGGCTTTTTTATCTTCACTGGTCATCTTTGTTGATACTCACAAGCCACATCCAGTTTATTACCAATTCATGGACAAGGCTAATTTTCTCTCTTTAGGGAACCAACACCCTAAAGTGTAATTAGCATTCACATACATCAATTTTTTTTATACTTGTGCATGCAGTAAGGTTTTTCCAACATTCAAAATTAACAGAATGCTTCAGGTCTCAGCTATAAGGCAAAAAAGATTAGTGGCACTAGTATTGTGAATGTAAAAATTAAATAGTCATTCCTACAGTCAAATCAGTTATGTGTACCATTGTAAAAACTTTAGTGTGCATATGTTATGCAAATGTATAAATCAGAACCTTCCCTCACTACTTAGAATGTACTGTATAAAAATATTCTGCTCTGGTGAGCTTAAAATAACAAACAAACAAACAAACAAACAAACAAATAAATAAAATCTGTAATCTTTTGTATAATTTTTAAGTGAATAGATTGCATATTTAAGAAGGGGGAACTGACTGAGAGGGTCTACTTAAAAAAATTACAAAGCAGTCCTTTTTTGTCAGAGAATTTTTGATTTTTTCCTGAAAGATATTTGTGTGTCCTTGACATGCAACATTCTTGAAGCACAGCTACTTCTGGAAAACAATCCAAAAACCAGTTTTCTTATTCAAAGTAAAGCACCACTACCATATTCATGTTTTTATTGCTCTGACTGCAAATACCACACTATCATTACACCCCATGCTCACAAATCAGAGAATTTATTTTCACTCTCAGTGTACCCTTGGGTATTTTTTTTCAACTCATCCATGTTAAGACTCTACCTTCCTAGAAAAAAAATCTGCATTTGCAAAAGCAAATTTAAATATTTTACTAATATCTGAGGAATAATATTGAAGTCTGATGAAATTTTCTATGTCTTTACCACTCATGCTTTTATATATCTTCTCTTTCTAGGATAATGTCTTTTGTTTGGAACTTTTTAAACTGATCATAATTTTTGCAAACAAAAAATCAACTTATCTAAAACTTCCATGCACAATATTTATAAATTTTAAGACAACTACAAATATCAACTGTGCCGTGGAAAAGTAAACTAATTTGAATGACTCCTTTCATGGTTATCATAGAAAAGACAGCTTATGACAAAAGTTAATACATTTTGCAAACTTCAAAATTCTTAAAAACTATCTTAAAGGCACAAAACCTTTGTAAAGAATATTCTGAAGGTTTGTTTTTTGTTGGATTGTTGATTGGTTTTGTTGTTTCTTATTTTAATTGGGGAGTGTGTGTGTGCCTCTATTGATTGTTTTTCTCCCCAGGGAAATGCAATCAAGTAAAGTGAAAGCAAGCTATAAGGCAGAAATTCTAATATAAATTTTAGTTAACAAAATCAGTGAAACGTGTCTATACTTACCTGTTTAATCATTAAAATAACTGCATAAAAGAAAATCTGGGAAAGAACATTTAAGAACGGCTACTACTCTGCCTATTTACTCTGTTAAACATACATATGTATGCACACATTATATTAGACTTTGTAAAACCGGTGTACATACGTTTGCACACATTTGGGAAAATATAACAGATAAGTGATTTTTTATCAGAGATTGATGTGTTTGTTTTCTGCAAACCATCACCCATTTAAAGCTTCAGTGATTTCCTGTACTATTAGTTATTCTATTTGCTTAGCAAAATACTATGTACTGTTCATGGTTCATAAATCTTTTCTCAAATGTTAACAAAGGACTTTATCAAGACTTTTATTCTTTTCCCATGTAACCCTGACTCAGTTGTTTTGATGCAGTATAACATTAATCTTTATCATCTTGACATTAATTTGGGCTTCTGCTTTTCATGAATGTCTCACTTTACTGTCTTGCATAAGCTTAACTACTGATTTACGAGTGCATTCTTTGTAGAGGGGAAGAGCCTATTTACAAGAAAGCGCTCAGCTGACTGTGTCCACATCTATACTACATTTTCCTGTGTGTGTCAGGAATGAAAATTTTAGGTTTTGTGGATAGATAAAAGCTTTAGAAATTGAAGCAGTGTACGTAAAAGCAGAATTTAACATATTTTATTTTCCAGATTAGAAATATATTGCTTAATTCAGAGCTTTCTTTTTATTTTCCCCTATGTCTGGAGTAACAGACCTCTGTTGCCTCTGTTCCTCAAGGAATCAAAAGGACAGCAGTTAACACCTACCACTGGATGTGCAAGTTGATATGAATGAAAAAAATTGTTACAGCAGCATTATGTTGTTAAATATGTACAATGTATTACAACAGGGTAATTCAGCTATGAAAATAATGTAGTAATAAATTAATTTCTGTAACATCTATAATAATTGGTTTATTTTTATCTAAATTGTTCTAATCCCTGAAAACCAGATAGGAAATGAGTACATAAATCCCTAAAAGAAATATTTTTCAGCACTGATAATATATTTACATCTACCCTCTCTAATTAAAGTAAGAAATAATTATTTGGCATAGTAGGGGAATCTAGATTTTTTTAAAATATAAAAAGTATGGTAAATAAAGAATGAAGAGGCCACTCTTAGAAGTGATCTCAACTGCTTTTTTAAATAACTTAGTGTATTTTAAAGCCAGTAGGTGTAATGCTACCTAACATACCCAAAAAGAAAGGAAAATAAATGAAATCTAACAGATATTTAGAAAAGACAAACAAAATTTAAAGTATTTCACCATTGAACCAAGGTTGACTTTTTATCTTGGAAATTTTATACCAAGGAATATTAAATCTCTAAGAAATTCTCTTAGCTCTTACAAACTACCAGTTCCATGTTACTGCATGACTAAGTACAATAAACCCTTTATCACAAAAGTCAGGTAAAAAAAAAACAGTTACCCTCTCACAAAATGGCACTTTGTAAGCTGTACTGCAGAGTTTTTGAAGAATTTAATGTTTGCATCCTCAGCTGGTTTGCTGAAACAGTTATATAGATATTAACATTTGTGCAGTTCTTCATAATTTCACACTAGTTCAGAAGATTTGATCTGCTTTGTGGCTCTGTGCATATTTAAAAGTTAACTACATCAGTTTTGGTTGCCATGAATGTCTAAAACTGCTTCAGAAATGACAAAGGTTGACATCACAGATGAGTTGGCAACATTGCAATCCAGTGAAGAATGCATTTAAGAGTGGTATCCTAAGAAGAACAGAGTTCTCCCTAGTTTCAAGGTAGCTGATAGCCAGTGCAGCTGATAGTCTCAACAAAAGGCCTGAGAATTAATCCATTTTAATTCGAAGATGAAGAAACTACAGATGATTTAATTGTTGATATTCTAATGCTGACACTGCAAAAGATTGTAATAAACAAACACAGGCATTCAAATTACACAAAAATGCTTAAGGTCTCACTGCCGAAGTTGGATTTCTGGGTTATTCCTGGGCTGAGATGTTGTTCTGCGAAGATAAATACAGCCCAAAGATATACTTTCAAGAAAAAAAAAAATCCGATTTAGAAAAAGAAATTTAAAAAAAGAAAAAGAAAAGAGACTCCATGTGTTGCTGTCTTAACTCTGGATCTGAGAGTCAAGCTGTGCTTTTGCCTCTTCAATTGCTATGTCCTGAAATGACAGAGTCTGAGCAGGGACAGTCTGAGTTCAGGCAAAATGCTGTTCTCACCCAGGTATAACTTCACTAGCTAAAGATTTCTTTAAATCAACACAGCCTGAGCAAAATTCAAACCACTGCAACTCATTGTATTCTGAACTTCTTCCTTGGAAAGAAACAAACGGAGAATGCAAAGAAAATGGACCATTTTCATCAATGTAATTAAATTACCCTGCTTAACTATCCCTTGCTTTAAATGTATCCAAGCAAGATTTTTCTTTCAAACTTGATGAGGCTCATAATCCTTTGAGTAATCAAATCATTGCCATTTAACAGATGGTTATACAGACCATGAAATAAGTACTAGTGTTCTGAATAACTTACATTTTTGATCTCAGTAAGGACTAACCTATAGCACCTGAAATAACCCGATTTTGAATCAGTTTGTGGCTTTCTTGTATGTAGGAAAAGAAGAAGTGTTGATCTTTTCAGATAGAATTTTTTTTAAACCTGAAATATGGAATGGAAAAATTAGGTTTCCAAAAAATAATTACTTTTAGAAACCTAAGAGCAATTTTAGAAGTAGAAATAGGAAAGAGTTCCTTCTCAATTATAATACTATCAGTTCCTACTGTAGTGCCATGTACTCACTTTTTGTTGCTATTGAAATTCTTATTACTTGAAATTCTGGAAAGTAATGCCTCTGCTGGTGGATGGTGTGCTGTCAAGATATCAGCTGTCCTTCTTGATTCCTGCAGATATTGTTGTTATATGTTATGCTAATATGAGGAAAAATAATCATTTTTAAGAACCACTTTCATGCTTTTCATTGTCCTGCTTGCTTGGATGAGTTACTCTAGTTTATGTATCATTTATTAAAAATTAGCCTTGTCTCTGAACTTCATATGATGGGCTTTCTTGAAATTAGAATTGACATAGCCAATAAAAATGTTAATCTTTTTTAAAAGCTTTGACTATACAGTATAAATATTCACAAGTTGGAACACCATAGTCAGTATGAAAATGCATTGTACTAATTTTCTATAGAAAGCTTTTTATATTAAAAAACCCCCTTTTTATAAGCTGGCTTGATGTTTTATGTGGATTTTCATTTACAGAAAGAACATCTTTGTGTTTCCCAAGCATAGAAATTAACTCCATGATTTGTGTGTGTAATTCAGGTTCATGGCTCGAGAAAACTGGGCAGGGTTCAGAGACCAGTGAAAGGATGTAAGATCCTAAAGGCAGGAGTCCCCACACATGAGAATCCAGGGCTGAGCAGAAGCAGGAGAACTGTTCAGAGAGCTATTGCAAGGACACAGCTGCTCAGAAGCAGCTGAGTGGAAGGATATCCAGCAGGCAGCCCAGACAGCTTCAGCTAAACACCTAGCTCGTCTGCATTGTTGGTGAATCCAACATGCAGCTGCTAAGTCCAGCTGGCCCTGTGTTGTCCACATTTCAGTCATTTCAGGTTCAGTCAAGGTGCATAGCCACTTGCAGGTATGCATATTCTAGACAGCAAATTAGAAATTTATCACTTCTGTATTGAGATCCAGTTTTACATTGCTAGAAGATTTTGTTTGTGTGTTCTTTCTGACTGACACACTGTTAAGAGTCGACAGGCAGAAAAGTCTGAAAGGAACTTTATCTTACATTGTAAAGTGGTGAAGCACTGCAAGGCTGCTCTGCTTTTTGGGCTATGACTCAAACCAGATATACTACTCCTTCCACCAGTCGTTCTTTTGAAGTTTGATCTGTCTGAGCTATGCTGTTCTGTGACCTCAGTCCTGTCAGTGTCAACTCCACAATGTTAGTAGAATGAGCTTTTCCAGGATTTTCAGATATGGGCGCCTAAATTTTCAACCCCAAGTGGACTTCAGTGTAAGGTAAATATGCAATCAATGCCTAATAGTGCAATAAAAACAACAGTACCTGTGGTCATTCACAAAAGCAACAACATAGGCATCTAACTCTGGAAATATCTGGAAAACCTAACTGTTCATAAGTCTACAGAAATACAACAAGTAAAGAACAGATTTTTTAACTTTTCTCCTAGACTTGTTACCACAAATTATATCTATGCTACACTTAAAGCCTCTATTATATTCATATTTATGTTGCATTCTGTTTCAGTTTTACCATTTCCACATTACAAGAATTTAACTCCTGTTAATTTTTTTCTTATAGTCTTCTAAAACAAATTTACCATAATTTTGAAAATTATTTTTTTGTATTATTCTTAAAGCTATTATTTTCACACAGAACTACCCATCCTTACTTTTGGGCTGATGCCAGTTATTCTTCAATTTACTGCTGTGCTTCTTAGAGCTGTTGATCCCTTAAGCCCTTTGCCAGTACTTACAGGTCTGATGAAATTAGCAGTAGCTGTTACTTTCCCAGTAATAGGGTCTCAAATATCTGCTTGTGATTTCAGTTCTCTCTAGTTGCCCATTGAGCTGTCATCAATCTGTATTACACTACTATCTCAGCTCCTTGACCCCTCCTAAAGCCTTCAGGCAGAAGCTAAGAACCAGGCAGGAGAGGAAAGGGAGAAAATTTTCTAAAACTCATACAAATTAAATACAGGTTTTCAGGCTTTCTCAGCTAGGTGCTGGTATTTTTCCTAAGTGCATGGCTTCCTCTGAGAATACAGACTGCTGAAGTGACCCTTTGTGTACTGATGTGAGCTGTAAGTGTTGCTGGACTTGCACAGTGTGGGGAGAAAACAGCTACAGCTGTGGCTTTCGCTTGCTGTCTACCGTGCTATGGTTGGACCAGAGAAAGTCTCCAGAGAAATTCTGCAAACCAAAGTCTTCAGTAAATGAAGGCATAAATCATAAAATAAATATTTCATGGCAGAGAAGGAAGTGATTTTTCTTGCATTTGTGCTTTGCAGAACCCTCTGCAGACAGGCATATCCACAGTGTGAATCCTGCTCTATACACCTATCTTTTTCCTGAAAGACCTTCTGACTGCAGAATTAAGATTAAAATCTACATGCCTCTCACTTTATATTAACTCTCAGTTAAAAGGTAACCTGGAAAAAAATGTTTTGATTGTAGGCAAGTCCATGAGAAAACAAAGATCAATTAGCTACTAGGAAGGCACGGAATTTCTTTACTTTCACCAATGATAGGTTCATTTATCTGTTGAATCTACAAAGACAACTGGGTATCCTCTGTGTTAATTACTTCCGTGAGATTAAGAAATACGTTCTTGTTGCAATGTCTTTCCTGTTTTCTTTGACAGTGGAAGACAAGATTCATATGAAATAAGCATCAGTCAGTAAAAAATGTAGCTATCTGAGGCAAAAAACACCAAGATTAGGCTATCAAATATTGCCATTAAAAATGGTCTTCCATAAACATTAATATAAACACTATAAATTTTTGGGTTGTGAAATATGAATTGGAGACAAAGGAACTAAGATGACAAAAAATGTCTGTCAGCATTTCTAATTTGTTTATTACTGTGGTAAAATACTGCATTCAGCAAAAGTACTGGAGAGGGATAACCTCCATAGCAATAAGAAATAAAAGTTAATTCGGAAGGATGGATGATACTTTCTTGATGAATTTTATTTGTTATAGATTGATTACTGTGCTGTTCACTGAAGCATTATTTATCCAAATGAAGATAGGCACAGGAAGACAAAAAGAAGACAGAAAACTCTGCCTGTGCATATTTATACAGACGAACCCAAGCATACATGTATATACATGTATATCTATGAATAATTCTATAATTTCAGAAGGCAGAAGCTAATAGTCTTTACACCTTGTCTTGTTTTGTCAATTGTTTTAATCACACCAAAGTGTGATTAAAAACCTTACTTTGGGTGTTTCCACCCTGTCCTGTACATTTTCATCTGAATCAAGCTGAGCTATCTCTCCATCAATTGATAAACTTTTTAGAATTTTTCCTCGTGTATTTTGTCAAGACAAAAGAACTTTTTCAAAACTACTTTCAATTTCAAAATTAAATTTTCCAAACCAACAACAAAACCCAAACAAACAAAAAGCAACCAAACAAAGAAATGACCACAGTGTGGTGAAGGAAGAAGAGGCAGACTGTGTTAGCCAAACAGTACACAGCTTCCAACCACACCTGAACTCACAGGGTGATATGATGAGAAAAATATGCTTTTTCTTTCCTTCACCTTCAGATCCTTTCTTCCCTTTGACAGGATTAAACTCGTTGCAATGTGGAGGGACAGCACAGGTGGGTGACAGCAGAGCCCATGTCTCCTGCACCACCTTGAAGGCCAGGTCCAGGCATGGCCAGGCCTCACCTTAGGGGTCAGGTAACCCAGCCATGGTGACCAACAGAGGTCAGGGAGCGTCCAGGGATGTTGGGCCTCTGAGCCTCTGCCCAGCAGGAGCCCGTCCTGCCCGTCCCAATCCCCAGGGTGCAAGGGCTCCTGTGAACAGCCCCAGTGGAGAAGCACGGGGGATGCGAGTGCCTGCACACTCTGCAAGGAGAGCATCAGGAGCAGCAGCACTGTTTAATTAACTTAAACAACTTGAATTGGCTTTTTTTAACTGGCGTTTGGCAACATTTACGTTAATTAAGGATGTGTTACAAGGAAACTGGTCTCGCAGCAGAAGCTTTATCAAACTGTATTACCCCATTACATCCTGCAGGATTAATTCTTTTTTCCAAATTCTGTGGGCCAGAAATTATGCTAATTAAACCAACACTTACTCCTCTTGTTTACAAGAAGTAGTGTAACAGAGTAAATTAGGAATTAAATGAAGGCTTTACTTTTTTTCTCAAATGAATTTTTCTCTTTTTACAATAACACTGTGTGATCAGTTATAACTGAAATCAACAGGAAAGGTTGAAGTAAGTTTCTGTAGAAGGAATAGTGGACTAGGCTCTCATTTCCTCATGAAAAAGCATGAACTGTCAGACATGAAAAAATACACTCATTGTTTTTCTGCTGTAAGAATATTTTCTTAGGCCACTGTTCTTGGATTAATCAAATTCAAGATGTGGAGAATCATAACAAATCATGTGGTCTAACAGTTTTGTTGGTCAAAACTAAACACATTTTTGATTTTTTTATTTTTAAATTTTTGGGGGGTTAATGGTTGGATAAGTCCTTACTGCCCCTAAAGCGATTATTTGCCATTTTTAGTTTGTTGGGGCTTTTAAAACAAATAAGCTGGCAAGAATTATGAAGGAATAATTATGATGATGGTTGATCAAGGAATGTGAGGTTATATTCACCATGTTTCACCTCTTTGTGTGAGATGTGTGGGGGAATGTTTGAAAACTAATTGAAAGCAATTTATGCAGGAAAAAAAACCCCAATAAACCAGAAAAGACTGTACCTACAGCCATGACACAGTTCAGGGAAATGACAGTTCAGTGTGTAAAAAAGCTGAGATTTTCCAGGCAGTTATTCCATGATCAAAAGTATCGTCAACTTCTTCATTATTTCCTCAAAGTTTTTAAAGTTTCTTGAGTATGTGTGTGTGTAAAATGTTCTCAAACACTCACTGAAGCTAATTTTGATCCATGCATCCAATTTACATATAGACATAATTATTCACACACACACACACAAACACATTAATAAAATTCACCCCGGCCAACAAAAAATGAAGGCAGAAAATCACACGTAGCCTGCATATGGTAAGATATGTAAAATAGGACATGGCTGTATTTGCTCTGCTCTGTTATTCATCATCCTAGTTTATTCTCATGGAGGATATGAATTATTCATTTTTAAGCACAACAGGAAGACATTAGTACTATTTAATGGCCAAGTGGGATTTTCTAATGAAAGACTTGTGAGTGATTCATGACAATGAGGAGCATTTTTACAAGAACAGGTATCAAGCATGAGAAGTAGTCATAACTTCTTTTTCAGACTATGATATCATAGATCATGAAAACAATTGCATTTTGGTTACTGATAGAGAAAATGAGAAGTGGGTGACAGTGTTTTCTGTTTCCAAAATACAAATCATTTTATGAACTAGCTCCCAACTAGAAAACCACACTTGCTATATTCTTAACAACAGGGGGAAAAAAAAGAGTATTGGTGCACAATTCCATGAGCACCCCCAAGGGTACTGAGGGAGCTGGTGGAAGAGCTCACCAAGTCACTTTCAATCATTTACCAGCAGTCCTAGCCAACCAGGGATGTCACAGTTGACTGAAATTAGCCAGTGTGACACTCATCTACAGGAAGAGCTAGGAGGAGAATTCTGGGATCTCTAGGCCTGTCAGTCTCACCTTGGTGCCAGGGAAGGTCACAGAGCAGATAGTCTTGAGCAGATAGTCCTTCTTCACATGATGTGGCATGCAAAGAAAAACCAGGGATCAGGCCCAGTCTGATTTCAAGGGTTTATGAAAGGCAGGTCCTGCTTGACCAACCTGATCCACTCCTATGGGCAGGTGACCTGCTTAGTGGATGAGGGAACGTCTGGGGATGTTGGCTACTTAGACATTATTTGTAAAACATTTAACACCATTTCTCGCAGCACTCTCCTGGAGAAACTTGCTGTGTCATTAAATATCTGTACCAGTGATCTGGATGAGGGGATCCAGTGCCCCCTCCATCAGTTTGCAGACAACCCTGAGCTGGGTGGGACTACTGATCTGCTGAAGGGTAGAAGGGTTCTGCAGAGAGATCTAGACCGGCAGGATCAATGGGCCAAGGCCAATGGTGTGAGGTTCAACAAGGTCAGGTGTCAAGTCCTGTCCTTGGGTCACAACAACCCCTGAAAGCACCACAGGCTGGGGACAGAGCAGCTGGTAAGCCCTCAGCAGAAAAGAACTGGGGGGTGCTGGTTGACAGTGACTGAACCTGAGCCAGAGTGTGTCCTGGTGGCTAAGAAGGCCAGAGGCACCCTGGCCTGTACCAGCAACAATGTGGCCAGCAGGGCCAGGGCAGTGATTGTCCCACTCCCACTGGTGGAGAGGTACCCAGAATCTTCCATTCAGTTTTGGGTTGCTCATTATAAGAACTGCCTGAAGATACTGGATTGTGTCCAGAGACTGGCGATGGAGATGGTGAAGGGTCTAGAGCACAAATCTCACTCTAATAGTATCATCATAATATTAAAAGTTAAGACATTTAAAAATTTGTTATAAATAATATAAAATAATAACTATTAATAATGGAAAATTTTAAATAAAAATCTAGTCCTATTCTTTTTATCTACCAGAAAAAAAGAAATGGCCTTAATTTTCATTTCTTTTTTTATAATCCAAAAAAATAACTTTCACTTCCACCCAAACTGGTATTATTTCAGGTCAGAGACAATCTTGTATCCTGTGCTTGATTTATTGCTTTATATGATTGCTAATTCTAATGACCAGCTATCATAATCATTAAATACAGTAATAATCTATGTATTAAGCTGATCTGATTAATAAAAGGAAATAATTTGCTATATGGTTTTAAACTTCTAGCTTACCCTTATTTAGAATTATGTCAGCCTAAGAGGTGGTAGACTGAGAGATAAGTTCCATTCAAAGGCAAAAAGAAGAAATGAAGCTCCATTTTCACAAGCTACTGTGTAAACAGATTTTCTCATCCTGTTCTATTGCTTCTTTTGCCAGCATTTTATTGCCTTTTTAATATAAACTTTGTTTTTACTGTGACTGTAACCTACAAAATGACCAGACAAAGTAAGTCTTAGTGAAATAAGGTTTGTATACAATGTAGAAATGATTATTCTAAAGAGACCAGGGGGCTTATGCTTGTTTCCTATACAGAATGTCAAGGTTTTTTCTTTCTGATTTTAATCTGATTTATATTGCTGCAAAGTCAAGGTGACTGGCTCAGGTGATTTTTAGGGTTTCACCAAATTAAAACATAGAAGACAAAAAAGAAATAGAAAAGAGCAAAAAAGAAATTTAAGTGGGAATTTCTGAACAAGAAACTTCTTGTTTTCTCTGGAAAATACTAAGGCCAAAGAGCAAGCTGGGAAAACTTTGTGAAAACAAACACATAACTGCATAAAGCCTGTTCTTTACAAAAAAATCTGAAATAAATTTTAAATTATTTTACTTCCCCCTATACTCTCTCATTTTTTCCCCCAAATGGAACACGTTCTAAATTAGATTAAAGTCCTTAAAAACTTGTACAAGATGAAATTTGATAAAATATACATGTCATAACATAGCCTCAGGCATCCAATAAGTGAAAATCATTGAACCATTTGTTTTATCCAAGTCACAAAATGAAACCTGCCACAAAATACCCTGTAGTAATTATACATATGATTATGAAACTTGATTCTTTCTAATTTTGCTTGCTGCAATTGCTAGTTCCTTGTCACAGCTCAAAGTATTTCTCAATGGATTTTAAAGACACAAATTTACTTTTATCATATCACTATATACTTACTGGGAAGTATCAGTAAAAAATATCTAGAATTCTTCTATTGCCATTGTACTACCTGTATTTTCTTAAGTACATTCAGAGGTACGCTTATGAGAATGAGATGGATCTACAGGGAACCCTACTTAGCAATTCCCTTTGATTGCTCTGAGAAAGAAGGGACATTTTACTTCTTTAGTCATGCAGACATGCAAACATGTCCTGTGTGCTTAAGAGCTTTGTAAATTCAAAGTTTGAGACAGGAAAGCGCACAAAGAGGAATGACAGAGGAGGTACGACTGACACCAAAGGCTTCAAGCATCAACACCTTGTTATTTAGAAGTCTCATGCTTTTTCTATGTAGCCTCCCACAGGCAGCTCTTTCTCTCCTTCTTCTCTCTTCCTTCTCCAGTTCCAGCTCTCTCCTTCCCGTCCCTAGCACAGACACCTAACCCTGCCTATCCCTTGCACATCTCCTTACCCTTTACATGTCCCTCTCATCATCTCCTGTCCCTTCCTCCTCACAGCATGGCCGGCAGACTCCAACTGACCCCTCCCAGCTCACTCACTCTTTATCACACCCATATCTGGGAGGGCAAGGCTGTTCCCACTCTTTGGTAATCAAAACAGCTGCAATATATCGGGGCAAGGTTTCCTTCAGCACTATCTCTATCTGCCTTCCCACAAAGGAATACAACATAGCTGCTGAATCATAACATGAAGTATTGCAACCTACAATTCAAGCATTTCTGAAAGACACTTGCCATCTCCCTTCCTGCACAGTTTCTTCCTTGTCCATTATCAAAAAGGGAAGATATTCGTGTCCATCCAGAACTTCCCTCTACTAATGTGAAACAGTCCTAATGCATTGAGTCTTATGTTGTTAATGCTGCTGTCTGCACAGGCCATCTTTGCATCTATGTGGGCGAGAAAACGTTTACCATATAAACGTTCTTTAGATGTCATTCTGTCAAACTGCATTTAAATAAGTGCTTTCTATTTTGAGAAGCAGTGTAAAATAAGATACAATAACATAAAACAAAGTTTGCACATTACTTAAACCCTTATGTTAACATGGCCTCAGACTGATTTTTTGCTAAGGTCAGTTTCAATGTGTGCTGTCTTTTGGGCTACAGTTGTATACTCCATATAATAAAGAAAAAAATTTTACTTTGGGCAAGAACTGTTTGGTTGTATAAGTGGATGTACTGTATGGATGGACTGTAAAGTAGATTTAGAAATAAAGCTGAGTTGGAGAATTTCCTTTCAACAGCTCACGAAACCTGAGCTCCTGCAGTGTCTGTACTGTGACTGATTTGCTAAATTAAGATTATTTTTTGTTTAATTATATTTTCCCATTAGAATGTTACATGCTTACTTTTCCTTTTAATAAGCAATTTTATTTGACTTAACTTGTAGTTCTCATAATGATTTTACTCGTGCACCAATAATCACATGCCTTTCTCAGAAATCTCTTGGTTACTAGAAAATTAGTATCAAACCCAAGTGGTTTAAAGTCACCTACCAAGGCATGTAATGTCCCCACAGCTTGGTGGAAATCTGTGTGCAAGACAGAAAGTCTAACATAGAAATTAACTAGATCATTTTTCCAATACAAGAACTAGACATGTTTTCTGTTTCTTTCTTACTGAAAGCTTCTTTTTTCCTTCTGGTTTACTGACAACGACCAGTTCATCTAAACTTCCAAATACAACAGCAACAACAACAAAAGCCTAAATGAAAACCAATTTCAAAAATACCAGTACAGGAAAAAGATTCTCTTCATGTAGCAGTTTCAAAATACTGTCCAATAATTGCTGTAGTTGTGTGAACACAGTCCTTGTGTTGCTCGTCTGTCCCTTAAAACAGGATAATTGTACCTAGCCAGCATAAGCTTAGTAAAATGCATGAACAGAAATGTCATGGTTTTATTCCTCTCCTTTCTACTTTTCTGATTAGAAAAACAATGCACAATAAATAAACAAGCAAACTGTAATAGAAGAAAAAGAAAACAACTGCAAAGAGCTGACAGATAGAAAGCCAATTCTGAAAGCCTTTGACTTTAACTTCCCCTGACAACCTATCCTGAAGTTCATTGTAAAAAGGTAGGAGACAAGTAAAGAGAAGAAATCAACTGTCAAAATGAATGCCACAGGAATCTGAGTGTGAAACCAGACATGGAAGGCTGAGTCATTCTTTAAAAAGTGGAGTTTTCCTCAGCTATGAGAATTCTTGACTTAAAATAGCCTGCTGTTCTATGTATGTGAGCAGTGTGTGTATAAGCAAATCACCGTAGAAAGCTACATAGATTTTGACAATTATCCATATTACTCATATAACAGAAATTATCTTGGCAAATGAACAAGCCACTCCCCTTTCTACCATTTTAAAGGAGCATATGAATCACAATTAATTTGAAAAAAAATAGCTTTCAGTGTCCTTTTACAGTATTAAGGAGGGGTAAAAAAAAAAGTGTTTTCTGTCTTAACAATTTTATCTCTGTCATATTTCTGTCATACAGAAAAGGGTCCCGTGCTATACAATAGCTTTATTTGCACTACTCTTAATGTAAAAGATTTATAAACTTTATATTTCTGTCCTTTTTAAAGAACTCTTCAAAAAAGAGAGAAGGCCATTCTAGTCAGTTTTTAGTTTAGTTTGGTAGCACATGGTACTGTAGATTTTAATATTGTTTCATTCCTAAGGCTCATCTCCTCATCTCATTTTATGTTAATTTCATTACCCAAAATAAACTAAATGAAAGATTAAGCCATGATACATGATTACATAAGCTTCCAATTAAAATTTAATAAATTTTAGTTCTCAGATAATTAGCAACCATAATATATCACCTATTATAGAAGCAGGTTGCACTTTAAAAGAGGTTAATTGTTAAATGTATGTAACTGATTCCAGTAAATGCAAAAGGGGAGTTTGAAGTTTCAAATAATGATAGTGATGAGTTTTGTAAAATCATTTCAGAGGGAGTGAGAGGAGAGGGAAACACCTCTTATTTTAAGACAAAGTTTGGTCACTACTGATGAGAAAAAAAATATTAAGTAATTGCTGAAAATTACAGGGAAATTAGCTCTGTCTCCTGTACTTGAGTGTATTAGCAAGAGGAATTGCATCATATAGATACATTTTTAGATGTATAGTTTGCTTCTCAAGGGGTTGTACCACAACATTAGAGAAGTGTGAATGCTTGACCACCAGCTCTATGTGGTGGGAAAAAGAAGAAAGAGAAAAGCTGAGACCTTAGAAATAATTGTTTACAGTTTTCTTAAAAAGCTGGTCTGAGACTATAAAAAGTAAAGACTGAAATTAATAAAGTTATATCCAGTCATATGTATATTTTGTACTCATTAATAATTTATATATCTTTAGAGGACAGATGCTGGATAATAAACAAAGATAGAGTCTCTAATTCCTCTGCTTCAGGACATGGCAGTATTTCTCAGTAGAAGTTAGTGTGCTTTTCCAGTTGATTTGCTCTGCTGGAAAGGCCCAAGGAAGGGGAGGATCTGGACATTGTTCTCTTTCTCCAAATCAAAATATCAGGATCTTAAACAGAGTGAAAATCAGAATTAAGGAGAAAAGTAATTATACAGTGTAAGGTATTAAATACCTGTGAGAATCCATTTCAGAAAAGGCTTGGGAGATCTAGTGTTGGTTTATTACAGTCCAATAGGTTTTAAAAATGTGTGGTAAGCACCAATCCCCTATGCATTGCTGTCTGGCCATAGGACAGGAGCTTTCCAGCTCTGTGGATTCTAGGGCTGAGGAACACCAGCCTGTCCCACCTGCTTTACCAAATGTGCTACCAAAGCCTTGGGGAACCACATCTGCTTGTCACTCAGCCTAACTCTGACTCCTCTTTGAGATATGCACCTAGGTGTTGTTTTGAAAAGGAGAGAAGATATTGGAATTGGTGTAGAACTATTGTTTTGCAAAAACATGGGGGCAAACAGCCCACCTCCACACCACACAGGTGGAATTCTGTGTCTCACAACTGCTTGCCCTGCCCCCCTGTCATGTCAAGGATTTTGTGACTAAATGTCAGGGGAAGTTGCTCAAACCCCAGGTATTTTATAAAAAATCATGAAGTATAGGCAGATGAATCAAAGTTATTAAATTCTTACAATCTTCAGGCTATTTGCCTCAAAGTCACTGCACTGAATAATTTTGGAAATAAATGATTAATTTTTAATACCTTAAAATTTGGGTATAAAAATGTAGACACATAATGTACCACAAAGCATAAAAATTTAGTAGTGAAAAAACAGTTTGATGATGCTTTTCCTAGCTCTTACATCAAATATAGCATTTCTTGAAGCCTTTTCTCTTCCACAAGCTGTATATTTTACACCCAGTAGTACACTATCACCACTAGCTGTGTTCCTTGAAACTAATAAAGGAAAGAGTGCCTCTGAATCATAACTCTGAGCTGCAATTGTTTAATTTAACAAATGGAAATCAATTATTTTAGAAATATCAGATGTCATAATACATTTGTTTCAATGTATTAATTTCCATTAAACTTTGTTGACTTCAAATAATTTTAATGATTCTTTCCCTCTGAGCAGACTGTCACTCCAATCTCTTGGAAATAGACTTTTTTTCAATTAATTTTAAGACAGTTTAAAAAATTTGCTCTCAAAAGAAATGGCATGAAAAAGGCTGAGAGATGAAGAAGTATTTGGGTTAAAGCCTTGATTTTGAGTAACAGGTATTGTATCTACAGAATTGCAATCAATTTGCCTTTTGTCCTGTATAAATTTCCTTGTATGCCCTTTCTGGAGTAAAAAAGAAAAAAATTCTAAAATTATGGCAAAGGCGTCACTTCTTGCATTTATTTATTTCACTTTATTATATAGACATTTCACAGAGGAATGGCAGCCAGACATGCTTTACTTGGTATTATTCCTTGAGAATTCACACACATTAACATGTATATTTTAAAGGATTGTAAATCAACAAGATATAGTTTATACATTACAGAGTATTTTTTCTCCTGCAGAAGCCCTAGGATTTCCTTTCATTCTTCCAGACTCTGTTTTTCTTCAATCACTTTCTCTTCTGAGGGGCCTCATAAAGATTTGATTGCAATCAGTAAGGCCTTCTAGGCCGTGTAGCCAGTCCATCTCTGTGAATAACAGAGTAATGTAAACACAGGATTACATTACTTTTAAAGACTAATAGTCACTGCCATTCAAAATATAATCAAATGTTTTCCCTCAGTTAAAAGGTGAACAGAACTTTGGACGTCACCTTTCCTATATAAAAGCTTGCTTCTATTTCACTCAAACTTGGGCAGTCCCCAGCTGGAGTTTTAGGTCACAAGTACCATGAAGCACTGCACACTGCTCTACAAAATCTGCCTCTGAGATACTTGAGTTACCCACACCTGCACTCCTTCCAGCTTTCTGGCTGAACCACCACAGTTCTCTTGAAGTTGAAAGAAATATTTTCACTCTAACTGAATAAATATCTTGCCACCTGTCATTTTCAGCTGCTGCATATTTTTACCCTTCATCTCTCATAAACTGTATAATACTAGTCTGAGGTTAGAACCCATCTAATATTTGTTCCCATAGGACCCATTGAATGAGTCTTTCCTCATGTCTCTCAGGGACATCCCATGGGGTGATCTACTGTTTGATCTCCTGCCTTCTCTGGGGAGACAAAAAAAAAAAAAAAAAAAAAAAAAAGGCCTGGAGAAATGTCATATAACCTTGAATTATACTCTCTTTTTTTTTATCCCAGCTATACCAGTTTGTCCTCAGCAGCAGCACCTTCCAGAACTCTTCAGGTCTTGACAGCAGAAGGGAATCAAAAGCTTTGTCAAGCATGTTTCCCAAGGACAGCTTTCAAAGAAAGCAACAAAACCTTCTCCTGAGTGGTCCACAAGGCAGTTATAAGTCACTCACCACTCTTTTCTGTGAGCTGAGTATTGCCAGCAGAGCACTGCTTTTAACTTCACTTTTCCTGTTCACTCTCCCATCAAAAGAGGAGCTATTCTAAACCTCCACAATAGTCTGGGAAAAGGAAGCAGCTGGCTGTGTGCAGGAAAAGGCCAACCTAGGGGATTTTCCAAAGGACAGAAATCATACCCATCCTGTAGTGTGAGCGTTTGATGCCAGGGTAAGTTCTGAAGATCAGTATCTCAGGTATCAAAGTTCACATGCTCCACAGGCTTTATTCCCACACACAATAAATACCTTTTGACTGTATACTTTCAATGGGAAAACCACTGGAGTTGTATACTGCCATGGTTTATCACTTTGCAACACTGCTGTTCCATATTAGACCTGCTGCTGCCTAACACAGCAAGAAGTATTTAGTTTTATCTATTTAATTTCTAAGCTGAAGGACAAGGAACATGTCTATTTCATGAATAGAGCATAATATGCTGTATTCCCAGCAGCAGCTGTTTAAGCCTGTCCAGACAAGCAGGTTTCCCCTATTTTCACCAGCAAGTCATTGATGCAGACAAAATGGACACAGAAATGAAAATGTGCATGCATCACTTCAATGCTCCTTCTTTCCCTTTTCCATTGAAGCCACAAAAGTAATTGAGACAGAATTTGTTGCCTATTCTTGCTAAAAGGAATGGCAATTAAATTAAATACTGGTAAAAAAGGCAGGAAAAATAACTAATACTAAGACAGGGAAAATGTTGCCTAATGTTTATGAGGTATTTAACACTGGTCTCAGTAATACAATACTACTATTTCTGTGTAAAACTGACACTAAGTAGTTGAATGCCCATTATATTGCCTGAAAATTATCTTAATCTAATAATGGCAAATGAAAATTCCTCCATGGTGTCTGCACTTAGTAGTCCAGAGTATTCACACATGTTTTATGCTTGAAAGATTTTAATTATGTCTCAGAAATGGACCTTAGAGTAATAAAATGTTATTCTTCTGAATGGGAAATTATTCTTTTTCCCTCTGCCGTTTAAATTCCTTCCCCTTAATTTTTTTTTTTTAATTGATTTTTTATTCTCATCATCCAAATGGTAAGTGACAGAAATTTTTCCTATCTCTGAAAAAAAAATACTTTTAATAAGATTTAAATGGTTTTAGAAATTCTGGACTACACCTTTCTCCCATTCAGGCTTATCACTGTAAGCTTATTAAGGGCTGAATAGAAGACTTAGCAGCTTGTCTTAATATCCCTTTGTGAGACATTTGAGTTTCTTTTCTCTCCACTTTCTACAATATACTCTGCTTTTTCTACTGGGACAACGATTTTAGTGAATTCGTTGAATATCACAATAGCAGGACATTTTCTGCCTTTAATGAATGCAATTGCCTTCCTGATGAAGTAGTTTGTACTGCAATGAATTCATTTAAAGCAGTATGTGGGAAAGGCTGAGTTTTTTTCCACAGGCTGTTTGTGTTAAAACCCTGCATTAAGAAAAACCTAAGTCATTAATAGCCAAATCCTGTAAAGGTCATTTGTGCTAAAGTAGCTTCCAGAGTGAAATTCAGACTATGGTGTTTGATACCTGAGCTTCTAATGCTGTGTTGGACTGAATCCACAGCAAGGTGAGGAAAGCATCCCAACCACTGGTCAATACAGTCCCTTTGGCCCAACAGTTTTGTTGAACTTCTACAAAAGGCCAGCTGTTTATTTCCTTCAAGCCTTGTCTGCAGCCTGGTTCAGATATTTGTTTATGAGTAGAAAGTTTTAGGCCTCAGTGTAGACCTTGTTCCTTTTCATTAATTTTACACCAAACCATAAGAGTTCAGCAATTCTAAGCAGAGACACACAGAACTGTCACGGGAGTGAGAAGATGAAACATAGAGCTCCTGTATTTGTGGAGATGGCAATTTTTACATTGCCCTCTAAACTGCTACCTGAACCGCTAAACATATTCTTATGAGTGCAAAATCTGTTCTATTCTTACTTTTAAATACTCAGTAAGTCTCAAAATAAGGAGTCGCTGTAACATATTCTTCATTATAAATTAAAGATACTAGAGGTAAGTGCCCTCTAGTTACATCTTCCAGCAAAAAATCTCATTTGAAATATATAGATGTAATGATATGATAAATTAATTCTCTGATGAGATAAAAAGGAACAATTATATATATATTTTTTTCTATAGCATGATGTTCCTTCCCCTAATAATTAATGAGATTTTCATGAATCACAGTTTCCTACATATCAATGTCTGCAGCTTAGTAGGAAATTTTTGGAGTACAAGGGATCATTCAAACAATCTTTTCAGGTCAAATAAACTAGCACATTAAGTACTTCATTGCTCTATCACCTGCTCATCTGAATATCTCAAATATTACTTTCTAGATTAAGTCATAATAGGCAATTAACTAAATATTTAATGGTCAAAAAACCATTTTCTTTAGTTTTCCTTAGCATCTGCCAGCCATATTTACACCTAAGGATACTTCCTCAGCATGTGAGGAATAATCAGCCTCTTTAAAAAGTTGTTTTGATATTTTTTTTTCTTTTTCCATATGACTACTCCTTATCTTTTGCTAATATCTTTATTACTGAGCTAGACTTTTAGAAGGTGAACCAATCCTTCTATGCTCTGGCCCTACTTTTATGTCTGGAAAATTTTATGTTAGGCTGGAAAATGGGGATCTGAGGGCTGCAAGAGCCAGGAGGGGGCTGGAAAAGGGGGATCTACTTTTACGTCTCTCTGACTGGGGACTTAAATCAAATTCCACCTGGACGGGATGGCTGCAAGCTATGCTCCCACTCCACCTCAATAGCCATAGCTGAAATCCTTTGTAACTGAAAAGTTGTTGGTGAACTTCCCAAATAGCACGAGTGGGTATTCATTTACCTTTATCTTCACCCAGAAATTCTAATTAATTCTAATTCTAAATTCTAGCTGGATGCTAGCCTGATGCTGAGTTTATCTTATGAGAAGGTTTATTATTTATTGATTATTAAAGTTCTTTTTTTTGTTGATTCCACCTTATACATGAATTTAGTTGCCTTCAGTCCTAAATTTCCATTCATTCCTCAGTTTTAATTTTTATTGCCTCTCTATGTTGTTGTTCTCAACAGGCCCAGGGTTTTGTTTCTGTTCCCTGTTTGGATGACTGATCAAGTACTCCTGACATTTTTACTTTCAAGTACTCCTGACATTTTTACTTTCAAATTCAGGATGTATCATCAGTGTGTGTTCAATGAAGTGACTTCAAAATTGCCTTTATATAAACATTCATGCTTATAAATTTTGGCTATGGGACCAGAGGAAAACAAATACACTAGCTTCATGAGAAGGATTGGAATAAATTTATTTTTAAATGAATATTCATAGTCACTTTTTTCACTGTTTACCTGGTAACTCTAGACAAAAAACAAGGATGACTAAGAACCAGAGTGAAAAAATTTAAAACATTACAGCCCTAAAGTGAAAATTTAACAGCATTAGATGCCATATAGCATAAAATTAACCTTTTACTGGAAAAACAATACTTTGAGGCTCTCACTTGAACAGAAAACAAAAATATGAGAAGTTTGACAATATTGTTGCTGTGCACCTCCAGCAAATCCTGGATTTCACTGCATTTGAGTCTGCAGTTATATATTTGCATTTCATATGATTGTATCCAAGAAAATATAATTTTAGCAACAACATCAACAAATCCTTAATGCAGCTTCAAAAATATCTTAAAGGGAGGGCTAGTTTTTGCATTGAAATAACACCATCTGCTCAGCTGTAAAAAACAAGTGTAAGCTGCAGAAAGGATATTCCTCACAAGGCATCCTGGTTCAAACAAGAGCAGAGGTACCTAGACCTGTTACATTTCAATAAAATGTTAAGTTTTATTAGATCTTGTACAACAAGTGGCTGGCAAATACTTGTTAAGTTCAAATGGGTACTAAAAATCTCCACTCTGAAGAGATTCAAATGTTTAAACTCAAAAATAAGCCTCTCCTGTGAGGCAATGTTTATAGGGAGAAGTATTATATATTATTAGGGCAACTAATATTGCTAGAGAATGACAAGTTTTAGGCATACAATACTTTTCTCTGCCAATCTCTGCATCCTTCTCTCTCTGAGAAGCTATAGAAAAAAGATAGAATAAAATGAAAATGACAAGACTGCTGCATGGCAGTAAAATACTAGAAAATTAAATGAAGGGAAAATTTTGAGAAGTCTTAGTATGTTTATATTCATTGATTCAACAAAAAAATTTGACAACAAAGCAGCACTCTATGTCTTAAAGACAGATGTCCTATAAAGAACAGAAGATTAGGAACATCAGTTTTGTTCTAAGGAGGGCAACAGAATATATTGGGTCACTTTTCTCTGCCATACAAATTTAACAAGTTGATGTCTGTTCCCTCCATGTGAAAAGACTAAATTCCCTGTAGAAGTTTTTTTTCTGAAAAGATAATCATGTTAGATTTGAAAAGTAGACTTGTAACTTTTAATCTATCTACTGTTGAATGAGCTTTTCTTAGCAGGAAAAAGGCTGCTAAAATCACAAGAATTAACATCTTTTCAGAACCCAGAAAGGACTGTGGAAATCCCAACTGTTCCCCTATCTGATTATGTCATGTTGTTTCAAAAGCTAGAAAATACAATAATAAAGGAACAGCCAAGAAATCTCCAAATCTGAGAAGTATTAGCATACTAAGCAGCTGGATTTTTAGCCTCTTTTTCTTGATCAAGTCGGTTTTAAGTGGTCCAGTTTGTTGTCTGCCACAAGAGTGCACAACAGGATGCACTGCCTGGATGACAAGATGGTTTCTTCTGTTGAATGCAATGATCTTGGTACCTTTCTGGGTTATTCCTTTCTGGTACCTTTGTATCCCTGCAGGGTATGCCAACGACTTTTCCAACAGTTCCAAATAAGAGTGTTTTGCTTCGTGGATACACATAAGTGTTTGAGTACTGGTTAGCATTCATTTGGAAATTCAGTTAATATGTTATTCATAACTCTCCCATGTCCTCTGATATTGAAACTAATAGTAACATTAACCCTTTTATTTTTCTGCCTCATTCACACAAGTTCTGTGGTTACCAGCTTTTATTACCATTTTGTTCCCATATCATGAAAATTATAGCATGCCTGTTGAAGCTGCCTCAGACTCACAAAGGTAAAGCTTTTGTGAGGCTGCTGACTTTTAGATTCAAGTGGATGAAGTAAATGCCCTCTTCCCACGCAGCTGGTATTTAAATGCCTTCCTAATGCTGTCACAGAAGCCAAGCCATCCTATTCATCCATGCAAGACTCCAAACCAGAGTGGAAAGCAAAGCCAACAACGGCTAAGTGGAAGGGAATCTGTGCTGTGAGAGCAGAGCATGTCAGGCAGCAATGGTTGCATGATTGAGACACCAGGGAAGGCTCCTGGTCCCCACAGTTGCACCACATTGCATTGGGAAAGAAAATTTGTCTCTGCTAGAGGGTCATTCCCTAAATGTTAGTCCTAGGAGTTTTCATGCTCAGCAGCAAGTCATCTGATTTCCTCATTTCCCTCTCTGCAAACAGTCTGGGTTTCTCTGGCTCTTATCACTGAACTTTTGACATTGAGTGCTGTCATTGAATCTTGGAAAAAAGAAAAAGAGATGCAATCTTCTTTTTACAGTGAAATTTTCTGTAGACCTTCCAGAAGTCCTCACATTTCTACCAAAAGATTGATATTTCAAGCAGACCTCTTTATGCTGCCTCCCACAAAAGCTAGGATTCCAAATTGTTCTCACCCCTCTCCAAAGCAGCATTTAACTCCTGCCTTCAACATTTTCATATGAGCTCTTAACTCAGGTGTAGCACTATGCCAATGAGATATTAGATAGCTAGGATGTCTGAGAGTTTTTGATGAGGTATTTGCAGAAAATATAGACATTAAAAGATAAGTTTCATTAAAAAAAATCTTGGTAGATTTTAGTTTTGCAATGAAAAAAAGAGATTATACCTCCAATGAATTAACACATAATAATGTTATATATCTGCATCTGTTCAGACCTGCTGTTATATTGACAACCCACGGAGAAATTCAGGTCATGAAATCGTTTCATACTGGTGTTGTTAAGCACCTGATGGTTTTACAGTGATCATCATAATTTCAAACAGAATAGTTTCACATTTCTGGAAAGCAAAGAAATAATTTTTAGGTGAGAAAGATGCACTACTACATTAACTGCTACTGCAAATGATATATAAGTCTGCTTAGTTTAAGAAAGAGCTTTGGACATATTTCGGGGATCAAAGTTTCTGTGATACTGAATAAAATTTTTGCTCATTTTCATTCTTCAACCTGTTAAAAACACATTAGCAGATTATTTTCTATTCCAGTAGGCAAATTATGAAATATTTGGGTGGCCAAAACCTACAGATCTATTTTCCAGAATTTATATGTTGCACTGTGCCTCATTATCCCAAAATATTGTAAAATATTTAATCAGATGTAAATATCTTAATCTTGACTCACTAGCTTAAGCTTTGTGAAAACAAATGGTAGCTAGGCTCAATTATTTTTGTTAGACATTACCCCTGTTTCACTGGTGAAGTGTGAAAATGCTTCCAAGGAGAAATAAATAAACTGTAAGCACAGTTTTGGCCAAATATACAGAGTAAAAACAATTAATATGACTCACAAGCAAAACAGCATGCGAGATTTCACTTCTGACTCTTAAACAATATTACTGTTTTGTTCTAATATAATTGTTATTGTAGTCATCATATTAAACCAGCATATAAGTCCAGGCTGAAAGAAAGATGCTTTTCAATTTGGGACATTTCCCTTTTTATTTTTAATGGAAGAAACTATTTATGCAAACTAAGCATTGCATTAAGTCTTGTTTTGGAAACATAGGAGTACATTTTGAGAGCATAATTGATTTGATAGTTTGATAATTTTTGACTGTTTCAAAATACTGTGTACAATTCTGAGAAGAAAGAAAAGAGAATTTTATCATTGATGTCATAAATTAAATTCTATGTTTATGGAAATCCACAGTTGAAAGAGTCATATTTGCACTACCACATGAAGAAAAGAAGAGTATCTTCCTTTTGCTATATATATTTGAGAAATCAGTTCTACTATTTTGAGACACTCCTCGTTTTGGGACATAATGTTCTGGTTATTGATTTTGGTTATCACTGTGCACTGACAATTCATAGCTGAAACAAATTTCCAGGAATTTTCTGGCTTTGATCAGTCTCAAGTAATAACAGGTTGGATCAAAAGGACACTTTTTTACATCTGTTCTCTTTTCCATTCACCTTTGCGTCACTACACAAGGTGTTCAGAGATTAGCACTGATTACATAAACCTGGTAACTTTGGACTTTTATGCCTTCTTCTAAGCAAGTAAGTGTCTTAAGTCTTGTAAGTAGTGATGTTCCTGCTGACTTACTAGGAGCCTCATGGGTCCTTGCCACTTTGATGTACAATTCAAATGTTCATCACACTCCTTTGTTTTACATAAAATTTTGCGAGAAAAATGGAAATAGCTCAGATTATTCCAAAAGCAGTTTATTTAAATAAAACCCCTCAATTTACCTTTCTCAAGCCCCCTTATGTAACGACTTTTAATTTGTGCTAGCTCTGAACAACTCTGGATGTTTCTGGAACCAGGGGATGTTCCATGGAAACCCATTCCATGCCAAACATTGTCAGGCCAGGAAGCAAGTTTTGTTTTGGCAGAACAGTGGCCAAAATAGCCTTTGGAGGGCCACCAGAGCACGCAAAAGATGATCAGGTAGACTCACAGCATCCTTTGGGATGTAATTTCCATTTCTTTCCTCAGCACTAGAACAATTATGGAATATTGCAAGCCAGATAATACCCTTTGATGCACATTATTTAGTCATTATCTTGACAGCTATCAAAAAAATTGCTTAGCAGTTAAACTGGACAAATGGAAATTGCCTCCATTTAAGAAATCAACTAAAACATTTCACAGACAAAGAAAACAAAGAACCTGGACCCTTTGTTCTAAGCCCATCAATATTTGGAAATTAGAGGTAGCAAAGTGGCAAGAACAAGCTCCTCAAGCAGAGAGGAATATGTGTATCACTGGGCCTGTTTTCATGTTTTCTCATAAAACAGGACCATTTTGGAGGAGCTTACAAAGCCCAGCCTTGGCAAAGGTGCCTGGATAACAATTGCCTGAGGAAACATGAGGGTTCACAGAGCTTGCAAATAGCATGCACAGAAATGGCTGTGGAGGAAACACAAAGGAGGAAGGGAAGTATAAAAGAATCCTGAACATCTGTGACTGTGGGGAGAAAGAAGTACCAGAGCAGCAGCCAAATCCTGATTTGATGCTGTCACCCCACCAGCAGCAGCTCATCTCTGCCTACACCAGACAGCTTTAGGATCGCAGACTGTGTATTCAAAAACCACTCCTTTCATGAACAATGAATTTAATGAAAAAAAAAAATTAGAAATATTTTAGGAATTTTTATAGGGAAAACAGGCTTTATCTTCCCTAGTAAGCACCTGGAAAACATGAATTCAATTCAAATATCTTTGGAAGCAAATTCTTTTCTCGAGTGCTACTTTATTTCTTGTTAGCAATCAAATTATTGGCAGATGCTCAGCAAACTGTCCATCCTGATTATTTATCAATTCCTTCTGGAGCTCTTCTGGTCATATTAAAATAGAGAGCAAACATTAATTAAAATATGATGAGATCATCAGCCTCTCAAAAATGTAATATACAAGAAATTAACCCAAATTTTTCAAGATGTATTTTTCATGTATTTAGCATTTAAAAATATGAAAAAAAAACACTAGGAATGTAGAAAAAAGATCACTAATACCTAAATGGTTGTCAACTCGAAATATTCAAAGAGCCTGAGAGTTCTCGGATTTGAGTAATTTAAAGAAAAAAAATTAAAGTGGGTGCATTTATTGTCACCATATACACAGATGCATTTGAACCTACTCACAGATCTGTACATTTTTTCTCTTCAAACTTGAAGCTGAAAACACATCTAAAAAATAATAAAATTCCCACAAGATCAAGAGAATCTAGGTGTGAAAATCAGAAGCTATTGAGAAACATGTAATACTACCAGGAGACCTCTCAACTGTTTTCAACAACACTCAAAACCCCAAACATTTTCTTCTAATTCTTTTCTGTCTCCATTAGAATAAAATGCATTCAAATGTGAGATGCAAAAGGTGTCATTAATTTTATATAGCGCCTCTATTTCTTCATTTGAATATGACACATTTCTAGAGAGATTTACTCTAGTCTTCCTTATTTTGCTGGCTCCCTTGAGGGGTTAAGAGATGGTTAATTGAAGCATTTCATCAAGCTTGCATAGTGAAGCAATATTATTTTAACATTTTGACATAAACTATCTAGTTAATGTGAAATGAAGTTGATGAAATTAATCCAGTGACTCACAAAATGTATCTTCTGCAAACTGCCTTCTGTTTGACAGTAAGAATTAATCATGCTTGAATTGAAATCAAAACAAAACAGGAAGAATTACCTTCCCCTTCCCCTTTCCCCCTTCCCATTCCCTTTCCCCTTCCCCTTCCCCTTCCCTTTCCCCTTCCCCTTCCCCTTCCCCTTCCCCTTCCCCTTCCCCTTCCCCTTCCCCTTCCCCTTCCCCTTGAAATCTTCAGGCATTAAGAAAAATCACCTACAAATATTATTATGCTCTGTAGTTTCTCAAGTGTAGGAGTATTGAGACTTGTGACAAGGAAAGTTGGGAAAATGAGCAGAAGAAGGCAGGAAGTTTTCAAATTGAATTAACCACTGGGAGCACAAGCAGTCTCCTTTGGTAGCATCTCTGTCATCAGAAACATCTAGCTCTATCTCCCACTGTCAAGCTAACATCCAACTTCAGGGTGTAGAAACCACTGTGAAGGCAGCAAATGGGATACTTTCCACCCTTTTCTGCAAAAGAATCAATTATTCTTTTGATTAAAGGCAAACCTAAAACTCTGTCTTGCGTTCTATTTTTTTGTATACTTAGACAACCTGTGGGGGGAGGTTTGGGGGTTAAGAAAGGGGAGTTGCTTCATTTTTCACCACTGAGTGATACAAAATCATTTGTGTATGAAGATTTTATGAGTGCATGCAACCATCTTTGCTGAACACCTGAGGAATTCTATGCTGATCAGTACTTCACAGTGTTGTGGTAATAAAGTTTGAATCCTCATCATAGATGGTTTTTCCTATGTATTGCAACTACTAGGCCAACAGATGAGCTTGAAATATCAATTTTATCATAACATGTTCAATTAGATTTACTTGATGTAATTTCTTTCAGAACTTCTGCCAAAATATCTGAGAAAAAGCAGATAAAATGGAAGTGTTCTGACATTTCTTGAGAAACCAGTGTCAAAATAAGTTGCTGTGCAATATGTGATAGAATGCAGATTTAATCTTTTCCCTTCCTGCTATTTTAAACCATTCCCCAGTTTTTTTCAGTTAGTATATTTTTATTTTTGATCCATATGGGCTTATGAAATGCACCCACATAATTCATTTAGAGAATTGACTGTCAAATATTTCTACCTCTGGCACATGACTCTGAAAAATGATAGAGAGCTTCAATTATTTGTCAGGTGGACAGGAGATAAACTATGTGTGTATAGTGCCCTCAAATGACATGGAGAGTTCAGGAACGTTATGTTGTCATCACCTTCAACATCTGCAAAGGTTAAAGATACCAAAGCTTTCAATGATCAACAGAAAATTTAAGTGAAAAGTGCTCCTGAAATAACCAGAAAAAATCCTAAATGGATAGTACTGAATACTTTTTTTTTGCTTCTACAAAACTCTGTCTGTTTTGAAATATTTTAGTACAGTTAGGTACAGTTAAGTACAGTTAAGGGATATGTAGATCTATAGTTCTGAATGCTCTATATTCAAAACTAAAGATTTTGCTGAGGTAAATAACAGTTATAGGGGTCTACAGACAGAAATCTCAGCAGAATACCAAGAGGGAATGCAGAAATGACCACAGGTTGTTGACAAAGGAAGACACACAGTGCCTTGTTTTCCTGAATAAGTTCTGGTAAAGGATAACTTTCAGGCTAAAATTCTTCAGTTATATTGAACTATTATTCATTTTGAGAAAATTCATCTTGAAGATATTTTGTCTGTTTGATGCATTCAGAAAATTTCAAATTTCCCTTCTTTGAATCATTATTCTTTTGATTTTCTCCAGTTTTTTTTTTCTTGTTTAACTCCTTCTCCTCGTGTCTTATGATGCATGAGTCACCTTTATGCATAATTTTCTGCTAGCTTTCTTTGCACTGTTTGGCTTTGCATCAGATTCTCACAGCATCAGCTATCTGGCTATGACTTTTAAGGCAATGAAGAATTCTATCAAACTGCTTTAATTAAATAAAATACTATGTATTTTTATGGTATGGAACTGTATCATTTTCTACTGCTGAAACCTTATCCTATAATATGTGCTCCTATATGTTTGGTTCTTTTTCTAAAACTGACATTCTCTTAAGTGCCAGAGGATACATTAGATTTCTTGCTAATCAGTAGACAGAAGGCTCTTACGAGTATCAGAGTTTTTAAGGTTTATTCCCAACAGACTTCAGAACTGGAAAATACATGGCATTTCATTGCAGCATTAAACCTAATTATGGTATGTACCCAGTATGATTGCAGACTAGAGGAAGAGTAAATTGGTCATGTTCCTGTTGCCAGCGTTATGAAAACTTAACTGTGCTATATCACTTGACTGCCCTGCTTGGGTCCCAGTAAGCAGAGAGCTGTGCAAGAGGTCAAACAGTAATTGCAAAACCTTCTTCCATACTTCATTTTTTTCTGCTTTAGTGTTATCTACATGGGTAAAGAATGAATAATTTAAATCCAGGAGAAGACAGAACTAATTCCTTCGATGAAATTTCATTCTATTTTCATCATAGCCAAGTTTTACTTGCTATCCATGGTGCAGATTAAATCCTGATGCCAAACACTGTTGTGTTCAAGTGAGCTTCCTGTAGTTGTCAGGTAGAGTGATAAATTCTGAGAATTGCTTTTCTGTGAATAAAATTATGGAAAGAATTATTGAGAATGAATTATTCAAATAGATACAAATACCTATTTGTATTCTGTGTAATTAGAATCAACACATGGAGGACAGCAGAAATATGCATGCCAGTTTATGATCAAAGTGGAATCAGAGGCCTGAGAAAGGCTGAAATCTTGTGCTAAAATCTACAGATAAATAAGTATTTGACCTCCCCAAGGAAATCCTTCCAGTATTTACCCATGTTTCATGTTTGCTGGTGCATCTTAGAAGTTTAAAAGTCTGTTCTTGCTTTCCCCAGATCCTTTGTCCTTTCTTCATGCCATCAGACTTTCTAGACTTAGGATGATTGCTTTCCATCTTCTGATGGCCATTATCCACCCAGATTGATGCCTTCCCATCTGGTTTGCATCTGTCTCGAAGAGATGAAGTGATCAAAGTATTCCAGCTTAAACCTTTCCAAATCCATAAAAGGAAAGGATTATTTACTGTCCTATAGATGTACTCCTGTGTATAAGTCCCTCTATGGGATCTGCTTATTGCTGCAACACAATATTGCAGCATACAATATTGTCAGTTCATGTTTAAATATTATTTGCTATCACATTCAGGGTGTTTTCTGCTGTTTAGCTAGATATTCCCAATCCTGCATGAGCAAGCACTGGATCTTCTACTTGTTAAACTAAGGGTTTTTTTAGTCTCTGGTTTGACAAACTCATTTTGTATTTGAGATGATCATTCAGCAGCCACTTTCAGATTGGATGCATCTACAGATGCAATTAGTACAGTCTCTATTCTTTCATCCTGCTTATGAATGAAATATTACCCTCTGGAGAATCTCACTTGCACATCATTCTATTCTGGTACACTGATACTCTGTCAGGAAGGTTTGTCCCATCACTGAATCCATGCTGTAGTGCTTCCATCTAAACTTCATTTTCACAGATTGCTTCTGAGATTTACCAGATGTGATTTGTTGTTTTCTGTTCCAGATTGAACATTACTCACTTAATTGCTTTCCTTCTACAATTTCAGAGTTTACCTGTTTGTTTCAATATTTTTATAGAGGTCAAAATTAATCTGATTATATCTTCAACTCACAAAAACTCCTACTTTTCTATCCCTTCTAAAGACAACTCCACTCTTCAATTTTCTTTATTTTCTTTATAGTTACAGACTATTAAAAGAGTATTATGATCACTGATGTTTCATTAGCCAATTTTTTTAGTAATCTGGAATGTGTTTTAGCATACTCATCATGTCAGATAGAACACAAATACATCAGTCTCTTAACTTTAGTTTGCTGTCTGAAAAACAACACTAGTTGTTCAAATTACATGCTTTTACATTAATATTTCACTATTAATTTAGTCTATCATGTCTCTGGTATAATAGTTAAATCATTTTAATCTTTAATCTCTGGTACAAAAGTTAAATCATTTTAATCTTCCATCTAGATTGCCTAGTCCTACAATTTTCCTCATTCTTCCTTTGATATGTTTGCCTGTCAGGAAATCATCACTTGTTTCTGGATGATATATTTCTGAAACACCACCCTTAAATATTCTCATGCAGGGATAGTGTTTTCCTATCATTCCTTTTGTACTATGCTTTCTTTTGAATAGTGTGGTGGCTTAAAATGCTTTAAAAATACCTTATTTCTATGCAAATTGCCTACAATATTGTTTGCTCACAGGATGCAATTCCCACTGTCTGATTGATAGAAGGCCAGTAGCAAATCTCATTTCAATTTGTCAACTATTTTGGTATTTGGAATGATCAGACTGCTGGCTAAGAACATCTTCTACATCCATACTTTGGAGACAGGTAATGATGACAGACTTACTCACACAACAGCCTTTCACCCAGGAGGATTCAGAAAATATTGGAGAGAGCATGGTTTGAATAGCATTTGCATTTTTGGATTGTTTGATCCACCACAATAAAAGGAACTATGGCAACTGCTTAGGAATCTCACTCCAGGAATAAATAAGATATAATAACATAAATAATATATGAAAAAACACAGGAACTCTCTGTTCTGTTGAGCAAAAATAATGGAAATTTTGAAAAATCTGGTATCATGTATTAAGAAGGATATTCTAAAGAATATTAATTTAATTTTATAATCTTTTGTTTCCTTGAATGAGTTAAAGGCAGTATGGCAGCTGTTGAGAGGCAAAGATAATCAAGTACTGAAACAATAGTCACAAGTTATTCTGAAATATCATATAAAAATTATTTAGAAATGATCATGTTGACTTGTGTGTGTATTGCCATAATCTTAAAGAGAGGCACCATCAAAGAGTCTATAGGGATAAAATGGTAATGAAAACAAATTTGTCCCCTGGAACCTAGCACTTCTTTGGGCAATTTTGCAAAGGATGGTTGAGTGCTACATAAAAGAGTACATATACAATAGAGCTTTTGTTTCCATATCAGTTTTATTTTCATTAAATAAAACTTGTTCCCAAACCAACAGGACAACACCACTTCCTCCTACCCTCCTCAAAACAACAACAACAACAACAATAACGATAATAACGATAATAATGATGATGATGATAATAGTAATAATAATAATAAATAACAATAACAACAACAACAACAACAACAACAACAACAACAACAACAACAACAACAACAACAACAACAACAACAACAATAATAATAATAATAATAATAATAATAATAATCCAGCCAATGAGTAGACCAGAGTGATTTTAGAAATCTACAGGAGTCAGTCAGTGGCCTACATGAAGAAGAAAAAATATCGGTGATTATGACCTCAGAGAAACAACAGTAAGAACACAAAGTCCTGTGTCGTCAGAGACAAGGGCCAAGGGCAGTTGAGAGGTGGACTTGATGTAGTCCAAGTACCCTAGGTAATCCACAAAGTTTCACAAGAACATTGATACTAGAAGTCAGCTGATACCATCAGACATCTCATGGAAAGGGGAACCTGTTCAGTAATACAGTTTCCTACATTAAAAAAAATAGAGTTCCAACATGTCAGTGATGCCATGGGAAGACATGTTTAGGTTTAATACCAATATTTCCTGGGCCATTGGACTAGCTAGCTTCAGAGATTTTGATATTAGGCACTTCTTTATAGAAGAGAGCTTTAAGAATATTCTTTTTCAGCGCTTTTGCACAGAATCATAGAGGATATATTCTTTTAAAAACTAATTTTCTGACAAATTTGGAAATATTTTGAGGGCTTCCAGAAGCTCTGTACTGCCTAGACACCATAAAAAACTAACAAAATATATTAAGGATGAAGAAATATTTAATTTTCTTTAGATGTTGATCTGTTCGCCATGTGGGATGGAGGTCACTGTGGGACATTGATCACACCTGTGGTGCTGTAGTGATGACTAGCCCTAATTATTTCAGAGAAATTACCACATCTTTTATCCAGAAAAGAAAAGAGAGAGTAATCACATACTAGACCTAAATCTAATTGGATCTTTAACATGTAATAGGCAAAAAATATGTCTTTTAATTCATGGTTAACCCATGGTGTTTATAGGTCCTTTCTTTCTATTACAAAACTTTAGCACCTCCTGTTGTGATGTCTATTACTGCAATTGGTTTTCTCAATGTATCTCCAGGCACCACACAGTATGATAAACTTTTTGGGCTGTGCTCTTCCATTGGGGTTGCTGATGGAGAAATTCCAGCAGCCCCCTTCTGAGGGTTTCTCGTGAAAGAGTAATGATTGCCTTGTTGAGGGAAAAAAAAAAGACCTATTAAGAAAAGTATGTTCTTGTAAGCCAGTCCAGCAGAGCCTAAGGCAGGGGGGAAGCAGATGGCCAAACCACTTTTCAGAAACCTCTATGTATCATACATTGTGTTACAATGTGCGTTAATGCAAATTATGACTTTGAATTGTTCTACATTGCCCTGAATAGGGCGGATAAAGCAAGATTTTGTTTTATTCAGCTTAATATTCTACCACTCAAAATTTGTGTTTCATGACTATAACGTAACTAAAAATTTCTGCAATATTTCTATAAATGAAGTGGAAAAACAGGAAAAAAATCCCTTAAAAAATACACACACACAAAAAAAAGCATGCAGCTACTGGTGGAATAGAAAGTACAGAAAAGAGAAGGGAAATAATGAATCTGTAAGACTGAAGAATGCATGAGTATAAGTTTGGGGATATAACTGGCCATCTTGAGTAATTGCATTTCCTTTGGAAATGTGAGAATTAAAAAGTAATTGCTGTATCTTTTCAGGATGGGAGATGATGTGTGAATGGTTACCACTTTCCTGGCAAGGAGGTGGAGGAGCTCTGCCCATCACTTCCTGCTTTACCCTGGACAAGCTAGGTTGACATAGAGGTAGAGCTGCCCTTGCTCAGGTGACCTTTAACATGACTTATGGTCCTTGATATTGGGAAACACAGCCAATGAGAAATAGAGCAGAATGTGAAACTTTGGTGATGGGATTGCTGACAAAACTGCAGTTATTCTCATGCTTAAACCTAGCCTTTTTCTTCACATTTTCACAAGGCCAGGGCACATGAGAGAAACAGAATTTTTTTCCCCCAGGATGTTACCTTTGCAATACCAGTGGCTGGAAGGTTATCTCCTGATTTTATGTCATACACAGATTATCAATTTTCAGAATTCATCTTCAAAATATTAAAAAGGGACCTTTCATTAATTTTCAAAACACATATATGTAGAGGTATGATTTATCATGTATTAGCCTGAAGGAAAACTCTTTCCTTGGTTAGATTAAGATTTATCTGGCACTCCTTATGCATGTGAAAATTATTTTAGTAAGAAACTTTGAAGTTACTGAGCAATAGGATCACACTGTATAAAAAAACCACATTATTATTATTAAACTATTTGCACTAGGAAATGTTATGCTGTAACTCAAGGAACTTGATATCTTTCCTGAAGTTAAATTAAAATCCTAATGGATCTGAGCACTTTTCTTCAGTTCTACCACTCCATTGGACTTCAGTTAAGACTTTTGGAAAATGAAAGTGATATATATACATTTTGGGCAAGATACAAAATCAATCTGTAGCTTTTGGATTGATTTTGTTTATTGCTTAAGCAAATCTTGTTGCTTAATACATTTTGTTCTGCAGAAAGGTGAACTGACTGTTTTTGATTTTCCTGGCATTCTTAGGTAGGAATACATGAAATTTGGAAAGAAGACTGGGAAGTTGGGTTTGGTTTTTGGTTTTTTTGGTTGATTTATTTTTGTCTGAGATAATATTGAAATGTCCTGAGGGCTTTATATTTTATGTGCCAGCAAGATTCACTGAATTGCTAATGACCTGGTGGGTTAGTGATTCTGAAGGCAGACTTGCTTTTAAAGCAGAGGCTGTGACTGACTTACTCAACACTCAGTGGAAAAATGTATGAAATGAGCAGAGAGCATCTCTAAGCAAAAGTAAAGCCCTTCCACTTTACACAAAATGAAGTTAAAAACTTATTTAAAATGTAAAGACTTCATCTTGAAGCAATCCAAGGCTATAGAGGAGATTTTTGTGATTGCTCTTTTCTCAGAAAGACCATGTAGAAAATTATGCTTCTTACACACCAGATATGTAAGGGAAGATGCTGAACAAAGGACACAAAAATCACCCTCTCTGCATAAGTGTCAAGTGGTAATAGCTGACAAAGTAAATGAAATGTAACATTGACACCTCTAGACTCATAGGTAAGACAAGGTGACTTGTGCTGTGACATGAATAAATAGCTGAAACAATGCATATTTCCTGTCCCTGAAATGTCACCTTGTCAGGCACACTGCTGGCCCCAGTCCTGAAGTGGCTTCTGCTGAAGTGCCCTTCATTGCTATACCACACATATTTGGTGTACAAGGTTTGGGTACAAAGTCTTTCACCACCAAACACCTATCAGTCTGTACAGAAGTGCCTATAAAATCTGAGTGGTGTGACAGCCATCTGGGAAGCTCAGGCAGGAATTAACACCCTGGGAATTCACAAAAGGAAAAATAATAATTAAAGGAGAAGAATAGGACAGATCAATTTTCACTGGGGAATTTTGCTCATAAATGCCCATTTCTCAACTTCTCTTGGTAAAATGCAGATGACCCAGGAAGATTCTTCCTGAACTTAAGATTATTATCTCTCCCTTATCTCCTCTAGAAAGAAATTTATTTGCTATTTCTTGGATTTATTTTATTTTTTAGTAGTTAGCCTGGATTATATATATAATCTGTGTCAGCTAAGGAACAGAGAAGGAGTGATGTGCATTTAAAAGGCAAAAATCTATATGCAGCATGCAAAGGAGCTCAGATACTTAATGGATATCTGGATATCTTCCAATATAAACGCAATAGATTTTAGCATCATCTGGCTTGCTCATCCTCTTTCCAGTAGATTTTTATCCTGTGTATTTTTTTCTTCTAAGTTCATAGATTTCAGTTAATCTTAAATTCCATTACAGACATTATACACAATGGAAGTTGTGTATACTTATATATTACTGTAATTTTAAAATGCTACATAAGATTTATTTAGCAAAATTATGGAAATTCTGTTTTCCCAAGTGCAAAATACAGATTTTTTTCAAAAGACATACTAAACACATAATTCCAAACAATAAGGAAAAGAACATTTAGAAAAACTTGAAAAGCATTGTATCTAAAAGAAAAATATTTAAAAATGTAGACATTCCTATCCATCCCTATCCTTGAAAATACTTATTTATCTTTCCTCTACTTCAGTTTAAGCATTTCACCTTTTGACTTCAGCACTGAACTGAATTGCTCATGCCAGCCATGCAGGGTGGTTTTATAACTCTGTGTGTCCTTACACTACCAAAGTCATGTGTGTGTGTGTGTTTGTGTGTGTATAACACTTATATAAATAGTTTTTCTATTTTATCCCTAATCTCTTTTAAGCCTAATCAGGATAATCTTAAACTCTGACATTTTTATCTAGGAATCTCTTAGATGATCATGGAGTTGAAGCATGCAAATAAAATAGAAGCTGGAGTTGCAGGATCAATACACAAGACAAACATATATTGGGAATGGATATCAAATCCATTAAAGAAACATGCTGCAAGTGAAAGTCAAAGGTTTTTCTTCTTGTTATGTGAGGATTATTATGAATAAGCTTTAATTTAAAAAAACAAAAACAAACCCAAAAATCCCCATAACAAAACAAAAAAGAAGAAAAAACCCTCAGATTATTCTCAAGGCAGAAATGTGTTGGCTGCCATTCTTGCCAGGATTGTGATGGATGTGCAGATGTACAACTGAATGGGTTGTGGAAGATTTTGGTGCATGTGCGCAGCTGTGTATTTTGCTATGACTCTGAAATTTTTTGAAATTCAGACTGCTTCTTATCAGACAGCTTTGTAGTTGAGGATGATCCAGAACCCAGTGACAGGGTCAGTGAAGAGGTTCAGCTCAAAGTGGAAATGGCTGAGGATAGGGAACCCATCACACCCCCTTGCACCTCTATGGCTGCCCCTCTGGCACCAGTGCAGTCTTCACCAGGTGTTTGGCTAAAACCAGCAGGACCCATCTGCTGCAAATCAAAGACATTTCATGTGCCCACAGGCTTTTCCATCCATGTCCTGCTGACAGCCTGGGAAAGCTTATGAGCCACCTCTGAGCTCAACAGTGATGGTTTTTCAGTGCACAAACACTTGATATTATTTCAAAATTTTAGACAAAGATGAAACAAAAAGGACAGGTTACGTATTAGATAACACCTTTATAACTATCTGCGTGTTTATATGCATATGTAAGTAAGTATACTTGTATGTATATGTATGTATGTGCAGAGATACAAATATTGTTCATATTTCGCATCTCTGCTTTAACTGGAGATGACAAAGAAAGTTTCCAGTATATCAGACAGCTGTGTGAGACTACACAATAATCCAAATTACTTTCCACAGCTTTCATCTCAGTGACTCAGAAGAGCCCTCTGGGTGGAATCACTACTAAGGTGCATGATCAGATACTTTTTCCAGTGGAAAAATTCGATAGCATGCTTCTCTTCCAATGCATCATTATACATTATCCTCTCTTAGCATCTTTGGTACTACCTGCAAGTATTTGTTGAGGCAGTTTAAAGGACTAGATAAAACAATGAAGTAATATTTCCTATTTAAAAAAAAAAAAAAGGAAAAAATATTAAAAAAAAGGAAGAAAGCAAATTTGTCCTTCTCTATTAAGTTCAATAAAGAAACATATGGAGTAGAGCTTGCGATAAATTGAAAGGTGCCTTGAAATCCACAGAATATTAAGTAACTCTTGCAACCTTATTAGAAACAAAGCTACAGAATCAGCAACAAACCCTACAAATATCAAAAATTCAAGATCAAAATTACAAATTTCCAAGCATTTTACCTATATTTAAAAGCAAGCAGGCATATTCATCTGAAAAGGGGTCATTATGTTTGTGCTGCATCTAAAGGCCCAGAAACTGCTCCTCAAAAGACAACTGGGAAAAAGAACTGAGATTCCTTAAAAGATGAAAAACATATGCTGAAGCCTTCAGGTGAGGTTCCAGTGGTAGTCATCCAGCTCTGGAGACTACCAGCTTCTGCTCCTGCCTGCCAAGGGACAGGTTTTGGCCTGCAGGAAGGGTCTGTGCAAACCCTGCTATATCCAATGCAGAGCAATTTCTGTGTCTGACACTGACGTGTTACAATAAAATGAATTAGAAAATTAAGATAAAGTAATTTTTTTACTTTCTCCATTTCTTTCCTGATAATTGGAGATATTATCACTTAATTAGAACTATTGTCAATTTATTAGCACATATTCTGTTATCAGACTGTGCCTTCCAGGGGTATATTTTCTTTTTTTTCCTTCTTTTTCTACCTTTCCTCCCCAGTAAAACAGTGACTCTTGCCTTGGTTTCTGAAATACTAAGGTATTTTACTGCCTTTTTCAGGAAGATGTAGAAAATATGTCATCATTTGTTATTTTCCAGGAACACCAAATATTTCAATGTCATTTGTAAACAGACCTCAAGTTGCATAAATATAGAGACTTTCCCTTCCTCCTATAAAACAAACATTTGATATCTATTTTGCTTTGTTTGCTTTCTTCTTTGCTGTGTTTCTCATTCTAAAATAAATATCAGTCAGATTTGCTTGCCACAGATATAACGACAGCATTATTAATATAAAAATGGTCCCTTGATTCATTTACAGCATGCCAGAGGAAAAAAATAAACAGACAAAACCCCCAGAACAATGCCCACCAAGACCCACAAGGAAGTAAACTGATGAAATAATCCATAACATGCTAAAACCTGCTTCAGGCTAAAACCAATCCACATTTCATTAACACTCTCTGCTAATCAATGGATGATATCAATAAATAGCAATTTATCCCAGTCATAGCAAAAGAATGAACAGAAAACCCAAACGCAGCTTGCTGAAATGGGGGCTATACTACCAAAAACTTGAAAAGGAGCTCCTGAGCCTGCCTTATTTCTAACATTATTCTGTATTTTCCATAGCATTCCTCTCAGGATGTGTGGTGGATTGCAGTTTGGCTGCAGGTGTGAAAAATGCAGATGCAGGTGAGGACTGAGCTGCACCATTACTGATACTCATCTGTCGCAGCTGGACACAAAATAAAGATGCTTGACTCCAGTCTGAAGGCAGAAGAGAATCAGAAGGCTTTATTTACAATTCATTCAACCCTTTTTATAACATGCTATGCTAAAAAAAGCACATTATTGGTCCATAGGATTGACACCTCTCTCCATTGGTTAAGTAACAGAAATGGCAAACAACACCTGGGAGAGAGGTTTTTAAGGGAAAGGAATATTATTTACTTGGAATTGTTATGGGAAAGGTAGTTATTTAAACAAAGTTGTTTGGGAAAAGGAAAACTGTTGAAAAGTTTCCTTTGGGAAGAGCTAGCAATTCTCAGGTCAGAAATATCAGGCCCACACTCATCTTCATTTCTGCTGCTGTTGTGGGTACCGTGGAGGCTGGTGTGGGGCCTTACGCCTGCAGCTGGCACTGAGAGGGAGCCAGGTCTGTAATCTGCTGGCCTCTGGGGTCTGCTGAAGTGACCTGCTGAATTCCAATGAAGGGTAGGGGCTGAGGGCAGACAGGTCACCCCAAGGAAGCCACAGCTCTCCCACCTGCATGGGCAGCACCAGTGGGACAGTGCCACCCTTTTCCTGCCATCCTGTTGCCTGACTGTTGTAGAAAACAGTCCACATATTGCTGCATATTGCTAACAAGTAATGGTACCCAAATCTAAATGTATGTTGTAATAAATACAGGTGTGAGAGAATACAGAATTGGTGTCTTTCTCTTTAAAGTACTTGACACATGTTAAAGCATTCAGAAGGCAAGATCTAATTTTCTGTAGGAAACACACTTTGCGGGAAAAAAATGGTGAAAGTATATACTTCTCAGTGAAAGCACAGCTGTCTGATCTGGAATCCATTTCAAGCCAACTTGCCTTTACACTGAAAAAGAAAATCTCCTCCTTTCACACGCTTCTGATGGCAATTTTTTCCTCTTAGTAGTTTTTAGCAAAGTGGAATTTGGCAGTGAACGATTGTCATGTATCTGCCAAGAGGTAAGATACTGAAGAAAAGGAAAAACCTCTGAAAAAGCTTTAGAGCTTATTTACAACTCATAATGATAAGACCTTTCCCCTAGAGGTCCCCAGAGAGTCCATCAGTGATACTTCTCAATGTAGAAGTCCAGTAGAACTAAATAATATCATTTCAGGCAAGGTGAAATAATAACTGATTTTTGTCTTGGATTCCCCACTGTATGACCTATGCTACAAAACATTTCAATTAAATAAGGGAATAATATAAAGACATCTAGAGAAAAAATTGTTTTGATCATTCAAGAAATCATGTTCCAAGGGAGAAATAGAACTTCAAATACAGTGGTTATTTTTTTTTTTTAAGGCCTCTATTTTATCTAGAAGACTTGCTTACTCCATTCTGTAATTTTCTTCCTCTTAACTTCTTCATAAAACCCACAAATAAACAAACGACCCTCCCCCCTCAAAAAAAAGATTTTCAGCAATGTAATTTTCAGGGAGTTAACAGAAGTTGCAGTTTACTTGAGTAGGGTAAGAAATATTTTAAAAAAATCAGAATCCTTCAATTTTTCATTTTCTTTTTCACTAAAGAACTTTTTTAACAGAACATCAAGAATTGCATTTCTGTAAGGGTAAATATAAACATCTAGCCATGGCAACAAGGTTCAAGGTCCTCATTTTCGGCAGAATAATTTTTTCTCGGTTTTGTGGTGCTCCTTGACATCTTCCAGATGCTGAAGCACCTGGTTTGATAGAGGGAGCTGATGAAAACAATTAAAAGTATGACAGAACACCCAGAAAATGAAGGAATAAGTAATTATTTTTTTTAATCCTAAATGACTGAGATGGAAATTGCTTTATAGTATTTGAGGTGAAAGAAAATACAGTAGAAGTGGACAAATGCCACAAAGTGTTGAAAATGCTGCTCAGCTTCACATACAGCATTATCCATTAAATGACAATATATATATATATATGTTATATGCAGAACTTTACATAATGTCCCTAATGATTAAAGAATGCTCTCCTGTATCTGAAGATGACAAAGGAAAATCATAGAAATATATTTTATTTCTATTACTTTGAGGTATGAATGCAACTATAATTATTTACTGATATTAGTATGGTTTTAACCTTTCAAAATAAAAGAAATAAGAGTTAAAAAGGGGCCCAAAGAATGCAAGCAAAGGTTAAAGTTGTAAATAGTATAGTAAGTATATGCTATACTATAGTGATTATATACTATAATTCCTTTAAAGGACATGTCAAGTTTACTAAACACAGCTTGAATCCCTGCAAACTGTAGGAATGAGAAGACAGCTCAATAACCAGTAATTCAGAACCTAAAAGTTTACTATGTCTGTGACCCCTCTCACTGCTTGATCTGCCACTTTTCAGCATTTATGAGCAAGCAGTTCCAGAAGCCCCTGTATTTTCACAATTGCATACGAGCACTTTGTGTTGCTCCCACTCCTGTGGAAGGCTGCATGGCACTGTAGGAAGTCTATGCAGTGGCACAGGTTGGAGTGGAGCTCAGAAGTGACTGTGGTCTTTCCAGCAGAGATTTCTTTGCCCCACTGTCATGACCCAGCTCAGCAGTGGATTAGCCCAGGATTAGACCACTGTGAGGAGCTGAAGGGGTTTTTCACACATGGAAATCCTCACCAGCACTAAACCAAACAAGGCAATGTTGAGTCAGAAGCAATGCGTACAAACCCTTTCCACTCTCCAAAAGAGAGAGCCAGTGTCACCCCACACATTCTCCTTCATAACTCATCTTAAAGCCCTTTCTCTTGTTCCAAAGCTGTGGTTAGCACTTTGGGTGCTAGGAATGAAATCACTTCTGCTCATGTACCAGCTTTTCATTTCACTTAGATGAAAGTGCCTTGGACTTAAAGTAAAAATATGTTTTGAAGAAAGCTTCCGCAAGATAATTACCTACAATAACTATGAGCACTGAATGCTTAATATGGAAGAATATGTGTGTCAACATTATGTTTGATTACATAACGTTAATTTTTCTTAAAATGTTCGAAACTTTTCTTTGGCTGTAAAATACAGGAGTTATTACACATTATCGTAAAAATAAAGTGAAGTAAGATATTTAATTATCTATTAATCTATTAAAGTCAGCACATTTTTTTAAGTACAAGAAATATTACTCACTAGTAGCACTGAAACTTTTTTAAGTGTCACATTGTATTTCACCATCCTGCATTCACAGTTTGCATCAATGACAAGGCATGAAGAATACTCTCCCTCTGCACAAACCTTTCATCTGCACTTATTGAGGGTCTTTTGCAGACAACATGAATTCTTTTAAGTTTATTTCAGTTTTATATATATAGCTGACTGGAAAAAAAAAAACAAACAACTAAGCTGGAGTAAATAGTAATGGTGTCTGTGCATACTCTCTTGAGTAAGAATTTGAAGCCCCCTTTCTCTCCTGGATTCATCCTGCTTGAGAGGCAACTTCCAGAGTGGAAGATGCATTTTTCCTCTTGCAGGGCAGCAGGGAGATTTGAAACTACTGAGCAGTCATAGCAAAACTGGGGAACAAGGCATTGCAGTCTCCTGCAGGCTGCTTTCCCAGTGAGGAAAGAAGAACTCTCTGAAACCTGGCCATAGTGCAGGATTGCTACCTAAGAACAGGAGATGGCAGCTGCCCTGGACAACTGACAACTGCATGTGCTGTCTTTCACTATCAATCTGCACTATGGGAAATCCACACTCATCAGCAACCCAGAGTTAAACCGAACTGACAGCTAGAAAAGTGGCCTGGTGGTGACAAAGAAGAAAGCTTTGGAAGGAAACAAACAGGGATTTACCTTCAAGGGAGGGGAGAAATGAAGTTTTTTCAGAAGTGATAAGATTGAGATTGAGACTAACAAGGCTTTGAAGGAAAATATATACTCCCTACCTACCTAGGAGCAATAAATCTTAAAGCAGGTGTCATCTCTTTGGAATTCCCTCCACTTCACAATCACTTTTGTGGGAAGCTGTGGTTGATTGTTACCAAGAATTTCCATAATCCTTTATTCAGATGATGTGAATCATCACAGAACCATTTGTATTTCTTCAATTAGTGAAAATCTTCCACAACACCCAGAAGAGGTTCTACACTGGTTGTTGCAGGATATGTTTCTGTATTTGTTAGTAATGAAGGAACATTATTTAAATTATGTTTTTCCCCCCTCTCTGATGTAGGCTGGGTAGCTTGTGGAAAAGATAATAAGATAAAAAACAGATAGGTATACTCATGGAAACTGGAAAAGATGTAAATGAACTTTACTGAGTTCAGTGGCAAAAAGATAGTTACTAGGTAATTTTTTCTCCATCTGTCTGCTCTCAGAAAATCATACACAGGCCCCACTGCCTTTATCCTCCCAAGCAATGGAATATGTTACTTGGAAACAATCAGTCATTCACACAAAAATAACCTTTCCATGCCTGTCACCAATAACCATAATTCTGTGTTAAAAAAAAAATAAAATAAAGCCCTGAGGTGCTATCCTTTATCTACTTTTAAGCAGCATTCTATGAACCAAAATGTATATTTTCTGTGTGAATATCCTTGAGGGGAAAATATTTCCAGTCTTATTTACAGTTAAGAAAATACAGTGGTTTCAAATTTAGTTCTATTCAATCTTCTGTTGTAAAATGGAAGTATTAGTACTTGTCCGCAGGAGCATATGAGCATTAATAGTAAATGAAAGATCTATAAATTGCCATGATTAGAACTAAAACCAACAAAAAAGTGCAGGTGGGATGCTTTTTTTTTTTTTGTGGATAATGATAATTTGAGTTGTGTTTTGAGTTTGAAGCAAGTATATTAACCCAAATCTGTGCCATCCATCTGTTTGATGCCAAATGGAATTTGAAATTGTTCTTTCTACCAATGTTTGCCATACTTTTGAATGCTAAATTCCACTACAGAAAATTGAAACCAGCTGTGCCTTCTTTCATCTCACCCATATGCTCTAAAATCTGTGCCAAATAAACTCCATAGTTTTCCTGGTAGGACGTCTTCTTTCCTGTTGTTCTTTTGAGCAATGAAACAGCTATCAGAGCTGGAATTTGGATACCATCAGTGACCAGATTAACATGGAGAGGAATTATCTCCATAGCTGGAGAGGTAGCTGTTTGGCACTGCAGGAGCAGCATAGCCTTGATCAGTGAAGTACACGGGGTGAATGGAAGGGCAGCACATGAAACACATGGCAGCATCAGCACAGCTGTCTTTTGTCTACACTGCTGGGAGGGTTTCAGAGCAGATTTGGATCCTGAGGAAGGGCAAGTGGTCACTCAGAGAGGTTGTGCTGTCTCCATTTTTTGTGAGTGTTCAAGACACAGCTGGATAAAGTCCTGATTAACCTGACCTGATCTCAAAGATGATTCTGCTTTGAGCAGGAGATTGGACTCTTGATGTCCCTTTTAACCTGAGTTAGCTGATGATTCTGTGATTCTGGGGTGGATCTTTAGTCATGCTTGTGGTATTTTCTTTGCAACAATAATAGACAGGATTTTTATGTGGCCAAAATAGCCCATCGATGACCCTTTTCCTGTCTTTTCTGGCACAAAAACCATAACTTCAGAAACAACTATGGTCTATTTTAGTGTTAAGCTGTACTTTATGTAGAAAAGCTAAGACCATGTTCACAATGGAACAGACGATGCAAGAAGCACGGTCATGATGCAGAAAAATATCTAGCTGCCTTAGTTTTTACTGCTATTTTCATATAGGTATTGCAGCCTACCATGGGGTCTATGAAGAAACTGTTTCTACTGAGATTAAATTGTGCTCTGAATTAGGAAGAAACTAAAGGCTGAGGATCTGAACAACCCTAGGTTCTAGGGTACAAAGAGAACAACCTTAATTTTTTTTGAATTCCAGCAGATTTTGAAATATTTTTTTTATTTTTTTCTACCAAGGGTTACAAAAAAAGTTTCCATCATGATAAGGACTCAAATCCAATACACTTGTACAAGTTGACAGGAGTGTAAGGTTGGGAAAACTGAAGGTAAGCAGAGAATGTTCCTATCAGTATATGACAGTTTCTGTGTCATCCCCAGCCCTTCCCAAGCACCTTGGTGCCACAGTTGCTTGAATTCTGAAGGGCCTTTCTCATCTGCTACCTGAACTGAAAGTTTTCCTGCAGGTGAAAGCAGAGACTCTGACAGTTCAACCTAAATATGTTTGCTCTGTCACTAATAACATATCCAGTATCTCACAAATTGAAATAAAAGAGAATTTGCAACTAAGAGTGACAAATATTCACCAACAGGTTGCCTTCTGTCATTTGTTCTCTGAAGGCAATGAAAAAAATAAACCTGTCAGCATTATTTTTTTTTATTTAGAAGAGCACCTTATGAGCTTCTGTAGAGGTGAGTTTAAGCTTAGTTAGCTTGCACGGGTCTGAGTAATGGATCTTGTATTACAGCTTACTTTAGTCTTCATAGGAAAAATAGTGCTACATGGGTTTCAAAGAGATCATCAAGCACAAGAAATTTTTATGGAATTAGGTAACGGAATTGTGTCACCTACCTTTACAAACTAATTTTCTTTTCAGAGGATAAACATTTTTTCTGCTGTTGCCCTGCTGCAATATGATATCCTTTGATGATAATAGGATTTTTCATGTAGTCAGACTATGTGATAATTGAGTGTATACATTGAGCATTCTGCACCCACTAGAACAGAAAGGAAGTGGGATGAATTGTATCTAGTGGCAAGGCCTCTTTGAGGAGACAATAAGTTTTTGTTACTAAAACTTCAAGAAGCTCTTAATAAGAAGACATGCTGATTGGTTTAAGTGCAAATTATTGGAAAAAAAACCCTGTGCCATAATGACCAGGCTAAAATGCCGTGCTTTGCAATTTGTTTTGACTGTGCCCCAAAGGACCAAATAAATGAAGCTCAGAATAAATTAATTTAGAAGAAAATGTTAAATTGAATGTAGGGCACATTGGCTAGTTTTTGTGCTAAGAAAAAGGGAATCAAAGTCTGGGATCCTTTTCACAATAATATACCTTTCCCAAGCCATTTAAATGAAGATTTTACTAGGGCTATTCTTGCAGCATTATATTTCACACCTCTCAGTGGTTTGGTATGTCCAGATATATAATGTGTAGATTGTAAAATTTTCAACACCAGTACAAGTGGCAAAATCAAGTCTTGAAACTATTTGGACAAGTCACACATTTTTAAAGTTGTGGCACTGTTGGCTGTAATTAGATGTTCTTGATGAGAATAAGTTTAAGCCAAACAATGTGTTTTAAAGAAACAGTAGAAATAAGTTGGATACTATGGCTTTAGCATAGGCACTTCCATTTTCCCAGGTCAAATCTTCTCCTTTTTTAGAACGTGCCAGAATTAAACAAAATGTTCTCTTTATTTCATTTTGAGTAATGGAAAATCCAAGGCTTTTCAAAGACTCCTCTTACAAATGACACCACAACCTGTAAATAAATTATCCTCTCTCAGAGAACTGCTATGTGCTTTTGAGAATGTTGAGTACTTTCCTGGAAAGCTTTTTAGGCACCAGATCAGAACAGAAGACACAATTGGCTCTTTGTGGCTGACTTTATTACTCATTTACTACTTCCTCATTATGTTTACAGGATTATATCTGCTTCTTTTCATTCATATTATTTTATTATTATATTATTTTTATTTTACAAATAGGGCAATTCCTCTCTTTCTTTTCAATGTCAAGCTTATTTGTGTTGTTTATTTATGCTTCTCCCTTCTCCCTGTGATTTGTTAACAGTGGTCAACATTCCTTGCCTTCATCAAGCAGAATTGTTTTCTTGGTTCATCTGTTTATGTATTTCAGAACTTGAGTTGATTTTCTTTTTCCTGGTTTTCTTCACAAGAGTGGAGTAGTGATTACTGCTCACTGGAGGACAGTACTGTGAGCCTCTTTGCTCTGCTGATTGCCTGAAGGACTCATTTGGTACCAATGAACTGCAGTCACTCACCTGAAGATGTAGGTGTTTAAGAAAAGCACACGTTAAATGCTTCTTGCCAGGGGGATTTTATTCTTTCCTTTTGAAAAATCTAAGACCCTATCCAAGGAAACAGTAGGCCATGTAGGCCAAAATAACATACAGACACAGAACTACTCATAGTTTTGGGCTGCTGCTGTACACAAGTATTCTCCCATGGCACTAACAACAGTCTTTGGATTTCCTTCCCAAAAAAATCTTAGTTGAGAAGTGAAACCAGAAGACCTGCTACCAGAGTTTTTGCTCATTGTCTCTAGCACAAGTCATGTTGTGGCCACAAACTCCTGTAGAAAGACAGAAAAATAAGAAACAGCCCAGATGTGCGTCCGAGTTTCCCCATATGTCAGAGAAGATAATGTTCATTCTCATAATCAAAGCTTTAAGTGAACCTGCTTCTCAGACACGCGTCTTTTGTGTCCTCTTTCAAATCTGCTATCCATATGGATAGAAGTACAATACCAGAGGAACAAGTGAAAACACTGCTGAAAGTTTGACCACCCATATGTAAAAAATTTACCAAAAAATAGACTAGATGTTTTCTGATAGTCCTCATCTCTCAGTTATTCAAATGCTCATAAATTAACCCTATATTCCAAAACCAGAGTGCTCATCAGGAGAAATTTTATAACCAGCCAACACTCTATAACCAGGACACAGCTCTTATATTTGCAATGTGAGGGGATGAATGTCATTTTTTGACATTCTTCACTTGTGTCACTAGTAGTTTAGACATAAGGATTAAATGATGAAAGAAAGTGAAACTGTTGTTTAGTTCAATTTGTGGCATGCTGGCAAGGCTTGGGATTGCATTTTTCATTTCAAGCTCAATATTACTGTGTAATATGCTCAAAGTAACCCCACAAGTTCTGAAACAATAGAAGCCCAGCTTGCTAGGCATTCATGCCCTGAGGCTCACAGCAATGTCTGATTGTCTAAGTGTGAGGTAAAGATGAAGCCGACACTAGTAGTGTCTATTCACCAATTTTCAGAACAGTCTGTGGAATTTGCTGGAAATCGGTGCCTTGCAGATAGCAAACTGAAAACAGACCAGTAAGCAGAAATAAAAAAATAACAGTAAAAATGGACTCACATGAAGACATTTTCTCTCAGAATTGAGTCTAAAAAACTGTAAGAGTTTCTAGTGTCATTATAAAAACCAGAGTAAGAAGTGGTATTGAGGGCTTTTGAATTACAGAAGATTTTCAAAACTGAACTAACTTCTTTAAGAACATTTAACTTCCCATAACTGATTTTCAATAGTCATGTCAAAATTTCTTCTTTTTCTCTTTATCTGTCTGTCCCTCTATACTTCCATGTGTCTATCCATATACCTAGATAACTCCAAGAAGAGTATCTAAAGGATTGAGTAAAATCCTGCTTTTATATTAACTTTGGTCATGAAATAGCTGAGGATTTTTGCAGTTTACTTGACTGTCAGAAAATCTCCTGTCTTCCACCCACCAATCAGAACAGATTTGTTTGTCTAGTTTGCTCTGACTACAAAATAAAACTAATTTTTCTTTGATGTTTTCCCCAAAATCTCACCTGTACATTCTGATGTTTATCACTTTGAATTCAGCCCAAGCAGAACCCAAAACCATTAGACCTGAATTGTATTTGAAGCCAGATAAGTATAAGGTAGCAATTGCTATTGCTGTCCTAGATAACCCTTTAAAATCCTTTTCATTTTAATTAAACCATTTAAAAATAGAAGGAAGGAATATGTCACAGAAATGTACCACAGCTTGATTCCTGACTGTGAGATTTGCTTTCAGACTAGATGCAAACAGTTCAAGACAGCCTGAATCTTACAAGCATATAGGATTGGAAGGGATTTCTCAATATCAAATTAAAAATAAGAAAACTATTATCAGGAGTTGAAACCAAAACCAAACTTTCTGGCCGGCCACGAGATGATGTTAAAAAATAAGAAACAATAAAACCCAAGCAAATCAGCCATGTTCTGTTTAAAGTCAACGGACAATTTGTCATTGGCCTTGGTAGAAATGGGATCTGTCCCAAATTCTTCACTTCTTGCACTAGAAAAGGAAACTGAAATTCATGTTGACATTTTCCCACTCCTAATCTCATTTCCTCATTTTCCTCTCTCTCCCTCAAACCTTATTCTCCAGGGACATTCAGAACAAAGTAGCAAGTATGAGTAGAGGGCTACAGAAAGTATGTGATGCAAGGCCACTTCAGTTTTGCTGCATCAATGTGCTGTGCATAAAGCTTACAAAACTTTGCTTTATTTTAGTCCAGACTGTGTTTGATATAGATCCAGGTATTTTATAAGCAAACACTATCATCCTCTGACTGGCTGCTTGAGTGGGTAATTTTCACCTCAGTAGTAAAAATGAGAAGATAGCACTGGGGGGCAGTGTGATATAGAGAAGCATACATTGGCACATCTGCTCTGCCATCTGGCAGGGGTGTCACTTCCAGGAGGGACTCATGACTTTATCTGGCAGCTCTGCTGTACCTCCTTGGAGGACTGAGAGTATGAGGGTGTGCTCTGCCTCTTCTGGGAGGATGGGGCACTGTAAAACAAACTGCAATGTAATGTTAAGGGAGTCTGGCAGTCTAAAAGGTTTGACTTACCATGAATGTGCTCTGAAAAGGTGAATGCTTGTTCCTCTGTAGGCCCATACGAACTCTGAGAACATTAGTCTCTGTTTTTGGGTCTGTGACTCTGTCTGGAAAGAAAAGCAAATACTTTCTAAAGTGTACTTTTTCCTGACAGCAGCGTAAGAGTAGTATGAATTGTTATCAGCTGTTGCATGTGTTCTACTTGGGTTCTGCTTGTTTGTTTGTTTTCAGTTTATTATTTCTTATCTTTTACAAAAGCAAGCAAGCAAACTAATCAATTTTATAACAACAGCTAACCTGGAAAGCAAAAGAAAGGGCTGCACACACAGGGGAAACAATATGCAAACAACACATTTCCCAGAATGTGCTTATGTAAGTTATTGATTATTCTTTTTAACATCATAGGGTACTGCTATTCTTGTTGGCCTTTTAATTTAGAAAACTCTTTCCTGTAGGACTAAACGGGAATTTCTACATTATCCAGAGAAATAATGGAAACCTGGTGGTTTTTTGAGCTACCAGAATGTCTAATGCTGAGGTTTTAATTCTGTAATTGAAAGCAGTCATTCATAAGCATTATCTTTACAAACTTTTATCTGGAAAGAGTACTCTAAAGGGATTACAGTATTATAGGCCTAGCAAAAAATTCCCACATTGATTTTCTGGTTCAAGAGCAGAACTGTCACTGCTTTAATAATGGAATGAAGGCCACCTAGAAATGGTTTTGAAGGGTAATTTCCACTCAGGTATATTAAAAGAAATTCTCACCTTTGGGCTGTCTACATGACTTAATGTCTTATGCAACATCTCAGTTAACTTGAATATGAAAGGCAGAGTACAGTTACAGTTTCAAAGGACTCTTTCATGTGGTGCATTGTTTCTAGTCTTCAGCCAAAGGTCATGTCTTCAGTCAGCCCCCTTTTCCCTACAGTGTATCCAAAATAATTCTGAAAGCAAGAGCTGTGATCTCCTCTGTCTCATGCCCAATAGCCTTTCTGTTATTAACTCCTTTTACAGCATCCATAGCTGCACCTGTATTTTCCAACAAACAGATATAACCTGAAAGGGAAGAAAGTGCTGAGCTTTACTCAAAAAAGAGCAATCATGGATCCATAAGGCTTTCCTGGTGTATGTTAGGCTTTCCTAACTAAACCATCAATGCAATGAAAGTGGACATGCCTCTTTTTGCCATTTTTTGTTTTTGAGAGCTTCTATGCAAAAAGTAAAACAAAACAAAACCAACAAGCCTAAGAAAATTGCCTATTTCACTATGACATTAAGTTTGTAAGGAACATGTTCAAACTTGACTCACGCAAAATAGACATTTTGGAGGGTCTTGATTTCATAGTCAGGCCATACTCCTACTTTGGATCTTATTTCTACACATAATTTTAATTGTCTTTTGCTATTTAAACATCTTTTATATAACTGCATATAAGTATGTAAAGATAGAATGTGTTGTCATATACATGCTGTATGTGCCAGAAAACAGGCTTCATATGGAAATTTACATGGGGTTAAACAAGGATACAGTCATCCTCTGTCTTTTATGGAGGAAATACCTGAAAGCATAAACTATGATGAAGACTAGCCCATATTCTGTAAGGTGCTGAGCAAGAACAGAGGGAGGTTGTAGCCAGCAGAGACAGAAAGGCATTCAGCAGCACTGTTAGGGGGTTTTGACATTGTTAATATTAGTGGCTGACTTCATATTTCTGAATAATACCCAGGAACCCAGCAAATGAGAAAAGAGCTACAACAAACACTAATTAAATGTGTATTCTCTCTCTCTTTCAAACTAATTAGCACACATAGAGGTTATGCCCTAAAGAATAAAATGTGTAGCTTCAAGAGTACAAAAGAAAAATACAATGAAAAAATCCAAATCACTCTCATTGGAAAATGTATTTGCTTCTGCTCACTGTGGGTTGATGATTCAGCCTTTTTTTCCTTTCCAGCACACATAAAATCTGCAAGTAAAACTCATGGTCACAGGTTTCTTTTATTTTCTCTAAGAAACTGCAACGGAACATGCAAGATACACGTGCCACTTCTCAAAGTTCACTTGAAAGAAGGTCATTCAGATAGTCTGAGAAAGTAACACTTAGTGCCTCTAAATTTCATAGAAAATAAGGTTTTTTTCAGCAAATAGACCAAGGCCTGGGATATGGACAATGTGACTAGTATTCAGAGGGCAACATTAAAGTGGTATCTGGAGGTACTTCAGTTCTTTAGCCCTCAATTTCATTTTCTAAAGCCATTTCAGATGACAGCAGTGATACAATTAAAAGTGGTTATTGTTATTCTATGTTATTTTTCAAGATTCAAGCTGGGGAGAAAATTCTAATCCTGCCTGCAGGATTTTTAAGATTGAACTTCCATAGCCTCTGCATGCATGTTTTTTTATAATCTGTACTGAAAGACTTCAAATCATCTCATTATCTTTCATATCATATACAGACGAGTAACTTATTACTTTCCCACCATCAATCTTTGTCATCTTTATGTCTTTACATCTATCAGCTTCCTTCTCTAAATGGAAACCAAGGTCTACACCTTTGCATATTTTTATTTGCATTCAACTATGATACAGCATAGAATAAAAAGTGGTATGTTTTCCAAGTGGATTCCTTTAGAATATTTTAAACCACACATTTTAAAAAGCTTTTTAGTAATATTAAATACCAATAACGTCTATTTTTTGCTCTGAGGATACATTTATAATTACTGAACTTAACCCAGACCCTCTTCTGTTGAGGAACCTTTTGTTAAAGTAGCCATAAGTAGGCAAAGTGTAGGATTCCATGAAGGTACATATAGGGAAAATTAGGAGTTAGGACCCCTCTTGGCACCTTCCCTTGTGGTCTGCCTCTACACATTTTCAGTCTTGCTCTGCCTGGGCTCTTGGCCTCTCCATTGTCTGATTTTCAGGCCCACTGACTGTTGTTTTAAGTGTTGATCTAAGCCATTTACCTTTGCTTTACCCAACAGGACCAAGTAAGCTGGATGTCGCAAAGGTCTTCTTGCAAAATTTATGATTCCAGAGCCAGCAAGTTGTCTAAGAGTAAATCGAATCCATCTAGCTGTCCAAATACATTTTCACTATTTCCTTTCAGCAAAGGGAATAGGACCTGGCTGTTGGTTTAGGAGCACTTTCCAGTACCTTCTACACACTTTGGTGTTTGTAGAGACCACAGGAACAGCACTCTGGAGTGAGATGAAAACTCTACCTTGCAGTCATGGTTAAGAGGATGATCAGTTGTAGCTATATCTAAAACTTATGCCTCCATCTAGAAACTTCAAATAAAAGTTTTAGGTGAAAGAATGACAGTGATATTAGACATGGTTGTCCCAGATCCGTCACAGTGGCTCTATTCAGAGGGTGTCTTTGAAGAGATATGATGCTGATTTCTATGTAGCCAGTGAAGGTAGATTAAGTCCTCCATGTCTGTATATATACCAAAGTGATGTATAGAGATATAACTGGAGATAGACCTGGATATTATCCAAACCCATCCTTATTTCCCATCACAGCAACTGCATGGAAATGAAACAGACAAATAGCATTCCCTGAAGAATCATATTACCAATGACATTAGTGTTGTATATTGCTTTCTAAGATATAAAATTGATCAAAAATTTCATTTGAAGGTACCCATTGACATGGAGATGTTCACAGCAGATTATATTAATGAATAGGCATGACATCATTGCTTAAAACAACATGTGCTACACAGTCAGATTACATAAACCTCACTGGCAGTCTAAAGAGATATATTAGGAAGTTGTGTTATATATGCTGAGTTAAGTCCAGTAGAGCTGACAGAGGACTCTGCAACGTTTGCTTTGGATCTCCAGAGCTTCATCTATTGGCAGAAACATCTTTTCTTATTAATTAGACTTTAATCACAGCTACTGGCAAGGGCAACTTCATTCCAGCAGATATTAGTAAACACACATACCACTAGACACAATGTCATAGATTCAAATGAAGAAGAATAGAATGTAGAGGATGCTCTGATAGGAAGCCACATTTTTTGTCAGCTGGATACAATTGTTATTAAAGCAAGTAACCCAATAAAATCCCTGGATTTGGTTACTAGTATACTTTTAACACCATATTACAATGTCTATTAAACTTCTTGGGAATTCTAAAAATACATATTTTCCTTTGTTTATTGGGAAATATTGGATCATGTTGGCCACTAAATTTCATAATTTTTCAGTGTTAGAATGTTTTCCTAATCTGATTTGATCTTTATCTTACTTCTTATTTCCCTCTTGTTTTCCTCTCCATCTTCCTTCCTCTGGTCTCCCCTCTCTTAGAGGAAGTGAAGGAATTACAGGGTTCAGCTTCTTAACAAGCATACAGAGAGAAGTGAAGCTGTAAAATGAAATTACTATTTTGGTAGCCAGGGCAGCCATATTTCTAGATATATGTTAGCAAAACTTATCTGCTGGGATTCTGAATTACTAGAAATACACGATCTGAATAAAGACCCAAATCATCCCACATTACTATCCCCTTACGCTTGCACATTGGAGGCTGGGCACCAAAACTGCTGCTGTTCCCCTTTTTCCATTAAATATGAACATGAAGCACTGCACTTGGTATCCAAATGATTCCACAACGGATTTGTCTTTGTTGACCAGTAGCACCATGTGCCCAGAGATCACGGCACCATCTGACAGTATTACTGAGTTTGACGCTGCTTGTGGGGGGTTCCAAAACCTCTTTCATGGAGGACATTTCCACCTAGAGTGGATGAATTGGCAGGGAAATCTTTCTGAAGAGCTCACCAAAGCTATTGAGGCCACCAAAGCCACAACATAAGGCTTGCAGATTGCACTTTTGTGAGAAATGTTGCAATGAAACTCTAGGTTTCACAAGGGTCAAACACTAGTAAGCAACTCACAAACTACTTTGGTGTTCCTGCTTCCTCATGAGGCTAAAAAATCCCAAACACCAAAATACGTACATTTTTTCTCTCCACTCATAAGTTTGTGCATGTGATAGTGGAGATTCATACTTTATTGCTCCTACATGAACAGGTTAGGTAAGTATTAATACGAGTCTTTTGCCTATGAACCATTTTCATTCAAATGTATATCAGTACACGACAGGACAAGACAGAATGTTTTGGTAAACGTGACCAGAGATACAAGTAAGGATCTGGAAATCTGTTGGCAGTGGGAAGAAAACACTTGACAAAACAGTCTCTCTGATGGAGTATACCTTCTTGAAAACCTGGCTTCTTACTTGTGAAATGTTGATAGTAATTTTGAATTGGGAAAAAACCAAAAAGAATTGTTTACTATTTACAATTAACTTAAAAGGTATTTCAACTGAAATGGAAAAAAAAGTTTTGATTGTGCCCAAACCAACTTAGAACCATTTGGAGATTTATTTTTTGGTTGTCTTTTCTGTACAGTGCACTATTATTATTATGTATGGTTATCATTTAACTACATATTTATCTTGCTATGCCATATTCTTCTGCCTGTTATTTTGGTTTTGGGCTTTTTTAGTGACTTCAAAATGCCATGTGAATGCTTTGAAATAACATGGTGTATACACTTACATTGGCAAAACAAATGTAGCATTCCATGGATAAGCATGGAGATACCATTGTTTGCAAAACACCTCAATTTCTTCATAGCAGAAACAATTCCTTGTGTGCTTAAATAGCAAAGGAAGGCTCACCTGCGTATGCTGTGCTCTTGGTGCCTTCTGAACGTCAGTAATTTACTGAACTTTAAGAAGAGCAATCAGAGTGGTAAAGCAGCAATTCATGAGCAATTACCTTCTAAGCAAGAGGCATACAATTTTTAATTAGGCAATTCAAGCATTGTTTAAACTGAAGTTGCAATTAGGTAACCTTCACTTACTTAATAAACCATGATTAATTTTAATCAGGAATATTTGTTAGTTTTGTCACTAAAACAAATTAATGAAATTCTGTTTCAAAATTCACCTCTATCTTGATTCAGTGTGCTGCAACATTGTTTCAGTGAAAATACCTCTTCCTCCTGACATCGCATTAATTAAATGACCCTCTCTGCAAAACCATGGTTCATGTATGTAGATTATTAATGCCATATTTTACAATTACTCCAAGCTATCAAGGATGCTGCTATGGCATCTGGTTTAATCAGAATAGTAAAAAGTTTACGTGCAATTTGATTGCATAATTTACAAGAATTTTTATAGCATTTTAATTGAGTTATTAATAAGTTTTCTCCATATTTTCTTTAATGATACTGAAAGATCTTCATAAATATTTCATAAATAATTCTTTGTGATTGTTACTTCTGCAAGTTCTTTTAATGAGACATCGTCTTCTGGATATATTTCAGTATCCACACAGAACAAATCAATCACCCCCAAAAATCTTCCAGGTTCTGTTGCAGCAAGTAAACAATTTAATTACACAAACAGTATGAATTTAAAAGGTAAAGGTAGAAAGAACTGAGTCTGACAAAGCTTGAAAATCACAAAAGATTACAGCCTTGTATTACCAATAAATTTCACTACAGAAATCCTACTGTGTTCTACAATGTCTGAAGTAACCACAAAAAAGTTATAGAGATAATAATAAATGTATTTATGTTCCAGCTATAAGAAAAGAGTTGCATCTTAAAAATTATTTCAAGAGCATTTATGATAACTAAAAGGCAAAAGTGGCAACTGTTAGCTTCTGATGCCTGCAAACCTTTAGTTGTTATTAAATCTATATCTAATATTTCAGTGCTTGACTAATCAGTATTCTAATATACATTAAGTATAATATACACCATGGGAAAAAAATCCCTTCACTAAAAAGATCTTGGCATTGATGAACCATCAATTTAATATGATGAGGTTGGGGGGGGAAGTGGTAATGATTTTAAATGGTTGGATCAGAATAGTTCAGTATCTACAGTCTAAGTAAACCTCAGACCTATTGAAATTTTTATTAGAGTGGTTTGTGACTGGCTGTCTTGCGCTGGGATGTTAACTGCATCTCTCAGAAGGTTTTAAGCTTAATGATTTGAAACTACCATTCTTTAGCACAGTAGGAAAGACATGTAAATCTTTGTTAGAGATAATAGTTTAGATAATTACAGAAGTTTTCAGACTTTCTCTTTAATTTGACAGGCAATTTAGAGGATGAAGAAAATGTGTCACTTGCGAACCCTATCAACCAAATGCTTTTCTCTCTCTGCTTCACCACTCTTTGCTCTGCTAATTCAACTGCCGAATGAGAGTAAAAACATCTTTGCAATATGAAATTTATTGGCAAGATGTAGCAGTTCTTTTGCTCGGTGGCCTTTTCAGCTTTGCGTAGAAATGCAAAGCTCTTAGACAAAGCTATATTATCCTACAATAAGCCTTTCGCTGATAGGGATTTTTGGCTCCATCATCAGTAGAATTGAGTATTCAAAGTTTAATACATGAAGATGTAAAAGATTCAAGAAATAATTCAGTATCTGATGAATGGAAAAGTATTAAAACTTCTGTTTAAAATCTATATTTTCACAGCTTTGTTTGGAAGAGAATAGCAGATTTTTACAATTGATAAAGAGGAAAACTAATTTTATGTAGACCACTAGCTATATACTTAATAAAATTTAAGAATCATAATTGTAGCTTTGCTCCAGCTTAAGAAGCTTCATCTCAGCCATTGATTCTTAACTGGATCTTGATAAATGGTAAATTTGTCATTTCCTGTTTATTAGGAGCTGTACTCAATATGTCTGACTAAAGGATAAGAAAGATGGTTGACTACAGACATGCCAATATTTAATGTAAGGTTGATTGACATATGATTGTCTCTAAACACTGGGATTGACATTAGTAACTGAGCCACAGAAAGTTATCTGGTTCTTTCTGGTTACCAAGTGATCAAAAGTGCTGATAAGCCTCTGTGGGTCACAAAAAAGGATGCTTGCTGTATTGATTTTTTTATACATAGGTTTCATTTATAATGTTTTAGGCAACAGGCATAGCCTTTAGCTAAGATGTAGGTATAGTGACAGGACTAAAACAACAGTGCTCTAATTGCCATAGGCCCAGGCCGACACCATTGGACATAAGATTTTTTTCCACAAGGTCCTTTTCTAAGCATCCAGCTAGTAAGAAGCATCACACACATAAGATGGGCATTACAACATGTGCTGTGAACATCTGTAAACAAGTGAAATGGGACTGCTTTCTCTCACAGCCAAGGCAATCTAAGAGAGTGTTAGGGGTTGAAAGCTTTGAGAAATGCAGATTGTGAAACACATCAGGATGTTTCTATGTGCTATAAGTGTATTTCACCTGGCAAAGAGGAAAGTCATGTCGGCAAGTTCATTTGGGAGAAATGAAAAAGCTGTTCTACAGGAAAGAGGAGTCATAGAACCCTACCCTCTAGCAGGAAAACTCCCACCACCCTCAGTGCCATGTGCCTGCCTGGCCACTCTGCAGAGGCAACAAATAACCATTTTCAACTGCAAAGGAAAATTTTAGATTCTGTTTCTAAATTGCTGATAGATTCATGCATTACAGAAATAAAATACTTGCACTAGATAGTAGACTAGGAATTTCACACTCTCCCACTGACTTTTAGTAAGAGACAATTCTGTTCCCTTCTACTTGAGAATATGCCCTGCAGACATGAGGTCCACCTACCTACCTGTGGAAAGACATCTTTCACAGGTCTGCCAGAGCTCTCTTAACCACATAAACTCATTTCTCTGATTAATTTGACCCTATTATCCAGAGTTACAACTCCTGTCCTTTCTCCATGCCAGAGTAGATCACATCCCAAATGAATCCCAGGGATGATACCATTACACATGCAGTAACTCACCCAAACCTTTAGGCCACGATTCATGCACGACTCCTAGAGCTCTCATTGCGCCTCTCAAACTGTCACAGCTTGAGCTCCCTAATTCCCACATAAACAATTTTTAGGCAATGTAGACCACTTTACCATGAAGAGGTTGTAAAGAACAGCTTCTTTTTTTACTTATAATAGGAATCTGTTGTGTACTAGATGCAACCATAGGATACCATTAGGTGTACTTCTGGAAATTGCATTTGCTTTTACACAAACATAACATGTGAAGAGGGATTCAGACCCCATTAAATCTCAGTTGAGAGCTGGGTAGCTCTCAACAATACAATAAACAAAATAAACAAGCATTTATTTCAATTGATCATTGTAGGAAAACATGAGATTGAGATAGTAACATCAACTCTGTGTGGATCATAATGATACAAATACTTTAACACTAAATGCAACAGCTGTGTGCATTACTTATCTATTCTTTATATGCACCCAGCCACAAATGTTGATACACATTGAGAGTTGTCTTTTGGCAACAACAACAAAACCAGTCCATGTCTATGCAATGAGGGGACAGTTTCAATAGGAATTTTCACCATTACTAAGATAAAAAAATAACAAAAAGACATTTCTTTTCCAGGATAAACATAACCAGTTATGCTGGGCTGCAGCAGAATAGTCTCTAAGGCTCTCTATGCTTTCAGCTAATCTACATAGCCAGAGGCTAATTTCATTCACTATGACTTGCAGGAAAAAAAACAACAGTCCGTGTCACTTAACAGTAATGGACATTTGAAACTACTTAAGCCTTTAATATTTTTTTTTCTTCAGATGTACAAAATTAATCTTCATTTATTTTCATGGGAAGTCAGTGCAATGGAAGTCAGGTTTTGAGAAATGTTGCCAGGAAGTAAAAAGCTGAAATCAAAAAGAGAATGCTGTATATAGTGTGGAGGTAACAATATGACTACTGTTATTATTAATGTTGCTTTTGTTATTATTACTACTCTGGATCTTTGGAATTTGGTTAAATTCAGTCATAAAATAATTTTTTTGTCCATGTGAGTGTCTGAGTTTTCCATAGGATATTGTCAAAGCATCAGGAGGATTTTTTTTTTCAGCTCTGCAGTGCATTTAAAATGTTTTGTCACAAAAAATGAGTACTTTTGCAGTGAAAAACAAATACGAGAATGTGCTATTAAAAGGGAAAAGCAGAAAGAATAACTGAATTCAGCAAATTTTAAACCTCACTGTAATCCTGCATATGAAACAACTCCCTTTTTCCTGGATGGCTTGTGAAGATGAAATAAATGCAACTGCAGACCAAGACCCTATAAAACACAGCCTAAGTAACTGCGAATATAATGCCTATAGTAACTGCTCACTGCACAGCTATCAGGAGATATAAACATGATGTAAACTGAGAGGGAAAGAAATGGCAGGACCTTGATAGCAAAAGCTCTTGTCAGTCAGCTGTGATTCCTCCATAACCACAGCTCTTGGGTGCTGGATTGTCCAGGTGATCTTGCTGTACATAGCACTTGGGTTCTCCTGTGGGAGATGGTGATCCCTGCAGAAATAGATCCCTTAATATATTGGAAAAGTCAACGTTTGAATTGTATATTCTTTCCATGATCCTGCTGGCACATCATGCATATAATCCATGGAATATAAAATGGTTGAAAGGATTAGCTCATGATCCCAGTGGAAAGTCTGTCTCTACCAGCCCTTATTCAGTGAATAATTGGAAGCAATAATCTTCTTTTCTCAAATTAGTCTGCTTGCCACCCTTTAATTAGAAGATATGACAGTTTTGTTTTTATATGAAATCTCTAAGTCCAAAGTTTCTCTAAAACTCTTCTCTAGTTTTAGGAATTTATATGTGATGTAGAAGGAAATCTCCTGTTGGTCACAGTATGAAACAAGCTGGCTGACATTAGTGCTCCCTTTGACCTTTACAATAGCATGCTGTACAGAAACACTTCCGCCCTCAAGGGAAAAGCAGGACTACCAGCAGTTTTTTGGTGGGGTATTTTTTGGTTTTTTTTTTTTTCTTTTTTTAACTGAAGTGATGTGAGTCAGTAGAACATGTGTAGGATTTCACAGAAAGTACTGGCAGCAGATCAGGCTTCCAGGAATTGTATTGCTTAGAGCACAGGGCTCCAGGTTTTCTGTTGTAAGGCCGTTCCACAAAGTTAAAGGAGAAATTTCTTTAAATCATAAAGATAAATAGGGTCAAAATTTTCCAAAAACATATTCACACTAAAATTAAATTATAACACCCTAAAAGAATTTTTATCATAGAAGAGAAAAAGCAAAGTCAGCTTCCATGTTTCCTTCCCATTCTTTACATAATTACTTTGCCAAGAAAAATATATAAATGCTATAATTATTTCCTTCATTTAAAAAATAATACCCTGTGAAAAATAAATTGATTGCTTTCTGCACATTTCCAACATGACTGACTAACTATATGTAAAAATCTCATAGCACAGACCAGACACCACAGCTGGCATTACAGTTTTATTTAGGTTCCAATACCTACCTGCTTCTCATAAAACCAGAAATTAGTAGAGAAAATAGCTGGGATCAGTACAATTTCTATTTTCACCTAAATGTCATGACCTCCAATTTATCCTTCCTTTTTGCTGCAAAGTGGTATGAACTAGCATTACTGACACTGGAAATTGTGCCCTTCTTTTTTTTGCCTTTAGGTTCTTTTGTAGTATGAATGAAGACATCAGGAAGATCTTCATTCCCAGGCACTGAACAGGTTCCCCAGGGAAGTGGTCACAGCACCAAGACTGTCAGAATTCAAGCAGTGTTTGGAAAATGCTCTCAGGCAAAACGTGTAGTGCCTCGGGTGTCCTGTGCAGGGCCACAAGCTGGAATTTGAGGATCCTTCTGGGTCCCTCCCAACTAAACATATCCTATGATTCCTGCCCACCCTTCTGGGAAAGGACTGAGTTGAGAAGGCCATACCAGACCTGGATGGGAACAGGCTGAACTAAAAATGACAGCCATACTCTTGAGCAAGGTTGTGATTCAAATCTCTCCCTTTGTCGTCTTGTGTGGCAAACCAGGTGGAAATGCATCATTGCACAGAGAGACTGAAAGTGCCACCATTTGAGCAGGTGCTCACTATGTAAAGTGAAAACACAAGGTGCATGTTTGATACAACCCTCTTCTGTTCTTCTGAGGAGCATTGCAGGCACAGTTTTGTTGTCTGTATATCTGTTTCCAGTTAGAGTCTACACAAGCAGGAATAATACCTCTGGCCTAGGGGTCATAGCCAACTCTGCAGTTAACAGCCTCCTGCAGGGAGTTAAGCCAAGCCCTAACCCCAAGCCTTTAAGCTCAGTGGTCTCTAGATTCATTGTTATTTTCAGTCATTTTCTTGAATATTCTTTGGATCAGACAGAAAAGCAGGATGTCAAGATAAGCATATTATTAAATTGTTTTCTAATGCAGTCAATAATTTGAGTGCAAATGCTTTTTTTCCCCCTCTACTCAAGCAGATTCTCAACTATTACAGAAGGAATAGAATGCCTACCTTATGATTCAAATTATAAGACAAGTATTTCAGTGGGCTAGATAACTTTGAGTGCATTTTATGTGACTATTTAATTCAGTCCTATGCTGTTCTTTCTGAGCATATGCTGAATAAAATACAAAAAGCTTTATATTCAAGGTGTTAAAATGAAATCAATTCTTAGTGATATTGCTTGTAATAGGAACCAAATTTTAGTTTCCTGAGATGAATGCCTCTCAAAAACCAAGTCAACCATGACTAGAAAACAAGGTCATTATTTCTGCTCTTCTAATTCTCATTTTGAATTGTACTATTACTTTCAAGCTACAGGAAACAAACCTTCACACTTTGTTTCTGCTGTTGAATGGTTTGAAGATACAAATTACCTCCCCTGCATATTCAATGAAAAAACTTTTCTTTGGCTGAAAAAAGGATAGAGGTGAATTTGAGAGATATCTAGTTTACTTATATTGATGCAACAATTTATTGTTCAACAGGTTAAAAAATGCATATGTATATCAATATACAAAATGTTTTCATTCTTAAAAATGAAAATGGGATGCTTCAAATGTAAATCCAAAATTTTGCTTGGGAGAATTTTCCCAGAAAATTTTCTATTCCAACATGAAAAAGGTGTATTTTCTTTAAAACAATTAATTTATAGTACTAGCATCCCATCAAAATTAAAACAGAAATGTTAAGCTAGAAGTAAGTCTTGATTCTTAAAGCCAAACATGAGAATTCATTGAATTACTTAAATTAAATCTGTGTTATTCAGATTTAATTTGTCAGAAGTGAAGTACTTCAGGAATTCATCTGACCGTATCTTGGTAAAAGTGCGACACTTGGCACAGGTTTTCCGTCTCAGCTTCTTTGCTATTCAATAGAGTGGTATTGAAAGCATGTACATTTTTTGCAAGAAAACAGAGAACCTGCTTTTCACTTCCAAACACTAGAGTCTCTTATGGATGTCAGAAGGTCTTAACCAGGGCCTAAATTAACATGATGAATTCCTTTTTTCTTTTTTTTTTTTTTTCTTGGATAACTTATGTAAATAACCAATATTGAACTCCAAGGGGGCAGGTAAAATTAAGTTTCATTTTCATGAGTATTTATATTAGTGGGCTTAGGGTTTCAAACACTTCCAGGTGTTATCAGGAAATGATTACCTCATGTTCTAACACTGAGGAAATCTACAGCTTCATAGTCAGAAACTGTAATGTTTCCAAAATACCTTTATGTTTTTTTCAGAGTTGCTGCTTTGACTGTGCCAAATCACTGTATAAAGTAATAGGGAAACCATGTTGCAGTAATGTCAGACAGACTAAATCCTCACAGGTGCCCTGGATACACACTTTCAAATCCAGCAGCAGCCAAAGGGAGCTGGCAGGATCCTGTATCTCAAAGCCTGAGATTGAAACGGGTGTGATTTTCAAAGCACCATCGACAAGAAAAAGCTAGATATTGAATTATATACATCAGAAAAAAGTCAGAAATTACTAAGAAATAAGAATGAAGTTCACACATACCTGCTGCCAATACAAATAACGAAAAGAGACTATACTATGCCTATTGCTTGCTATTACAACAATTATTATTATTAGATTCTGAAGTCTTTGGATGACATTTTTCCTCTCTCTCTCCACTATTTTACTTTTAGGTTTCACTTATTATGCTCCTAGACTTGTGCTGAAATTCCCTGGAATAGGAAGAATAAAATTCCAGGAGAAAGCCCTTGCTTCCTAAGCTTGAAGAGAAACCTTAAGTCATGTGTTTGTCTAAAAATTGTTAAACATAGAACACTTTTCTATTTTGAACCAAACCTTCAAATCCAGATGTTTGTTAGTATCTGTTGCTCTTTAATATTAATTTAATGTCTAAAAGCTCAGCAGACCTTTTAACAAAATTTCAGTGCTCTCAGCAATTGAAACCTTCTCTGCAAATTTGCCCTGCAGTGCCAGCCTCCTGACAGAACCACAGGATCAACTAAGCTGGAAAAGACCTTTGAGATCATGAAGTCCAACTTAACAGCTCCATGTTAACAAGACCTTGGCACTGGGCCACATCCAGTCTTACACACCTCCAGGGACAGTTTCCTCAATCACCTCCCTGGGCAGCCCTTTCCAATGTCTAATCACCCTTTCTGAGAATAACTTCTTTCTAATGCCCAACCTAAAACTTTCCCAGCACAGCTTTAAGACTGTGACTTGTACTGTTGCTAGTTTCCCAGGAGAAGAGGCTGACCTAGCTACAGTCTCCTTAAGCACAGTTGTAGGGAGAAAGAAGGTTTTCCCTGAGCCTCCCTTTTTTCGGTCTAAACAATCCAAGCTCACTCACCTGCTCCTCATTGGGCTTGTGTTTAGACCCTTCACTAGTCTTGTAGCCTTTCTCTGGACATTCTCCAGCATCTTCACATCCTTCTTAAGTTGGGATCCCAGCATTGGACACAGCACTCAAGGTGTGGCCTCACCAGTGCTGAGCACAGAGGAAGAATGACTTTCCTGGTCCTGCTGGCCACACTATTCCTGATACAGGCCAGGATGCTGGTGATCTCCCCAGCCATATTGGCACATGTGGCTCATTGTTCAGTCTGCTGCCAATCAGCATCTCCAGGTCCCTTTCTACCCATTGTGTCCAGCCACTCTCTCTCCAGCCTGTAGTGCTGCAGGGGGTTGTTGTGGCCAAGGTGCAGGACCTGGCACCTAGGTTTATGTTAAACCTTGTATTGTTGGATTCAGCCCATCTATCCAGCCTGTCCAGGTCCCTCTGTGTTGCAGCAGCCCTCTTGTTAGAGGGTAGAAATGAGCCAAGACACAGACTTCTTGTTTTTCACAGCATGAAAAGAGTCCTGGTTTATTCCTCTTTACAGCTCAGCCATCCTGACTCCAACTATTCACTGACTCTGGCTGCAGCAAGCTCCTACTCTAGGTTTCCCTTGCAGCCTCTGACTGCTGGATATTTCCTGCTAAATTATGACTGCATCTATTGTTTAGCAGACTCTGACTGCAGGCTGTTACCCAGCTAAACTGTGACTGCAGGTTCCAACAACAGCTCTGACTGCAGACCCAGACTGACCTCCCAGCAGTGATTCTGCCTCCCCCAAGATCCAGCCTCTTCATGATTCTCTCTCATCAGCTAACCCACTCCCACTCCCTTTTATCACCTTATCTTTATTGGCTACAGCTGTGACTCATCAGGGGTGAGGCTGTATTGGGTAATTAACACAGCTGTTACTTATTGTGGTGAGGTCACCTGTATTCTCTTCTCCTGCACCCTCCTACCATCCAGCAGATCAACAGTTCCCCCCAACCTGGTTTCATCAGCAAATCTGTTTGTGGTAGGCTCAATCCCCTCATCCAAATCATCCATGAATATATTAAACAGGACTGGCCCCAGCACTGATCCCTCGGGACACCACTGGTGACTGGCTACCAACTGGACACAGAACCATTCACCACCACTCTCTGGGCACAACCACCCAGCCAGTTCTTAACCAAGCAAAGCTGTGGGCTGGCAGATTTTTCAGGTGTGTGCTATGGGGGATGGTGTCAAAGTCTTTGCTGAAGTCCCGGTGGATAATATCCCCAGGCTTCCCCTCACCCACCAGACAGGTCACCTGGTCATACAAGAAGATCAGGTTGGTCAGGCAGGGCCTGGCAGAAACACATCCACAGTGACTGGGATCTGAAAGCTAGGCAGCACAGGGAAGGTAGCTGCTGGGGAAACCCTTCCCTTGCTGGATTTGAGTCACTACTCACCATGTCCCAACACAAATCCATGTTCCTTTCTGAAGCAGCACAGCTCAAAGCAAGCTACACATATTTTGCTAAAGTAAAAGGTCTTCTGGGCAGTCATCAACATACATTTGTTCAACAGAGAACACTGGACTTTCTGCCGTAAATAAACGATTGATATGTTTCAAGCACCGTGGTACTTTTTGCATGCTGTCCTATCCAGTTCAGAGATTTCTATGTACTGCTGTGCTTCTGCAGTGTATCACCGTGCTTCTGACCAGGTACTGTTAACCCCAGAGCACGCTGTCTTGTCCTCCCTCGCAGAGAGAGCCCTGCTCTGTAGGTACTCACACAGCTTCCACATCTCCACACTGCACAGACTTGATCTCACCGGCATCACCACTCTCATACACCAAAATCCAGGAACAGGGACTCTCTACCACAACTGCAGCATAATTGCAGCTCTGCCTCATTCTCTGAAACAGTTCTCAGGCCTATTCAGATTACAATCATATCCCTGCCAAGCTGAATCAGCTAATCAATCCTCAGCACAGCGATAGCTAAGGTACCAACTGCACTCCTGTATCCAGGAAACTCTCTGTGCCTAATGGCAGCTCTAGAGAAGCATGATCTGTACTTTCATTAATTTCCTGAGTTTCTGTCGCCAACTTCCATCTCTTGGAAAAGTACAAGGCAACCTCAAATTTGAATTGAAAATGTGGAGGTTTTCTTGTAATATATTACTGAGATATTCCTCAGTATGGAGGATGGCAGGACTGAAACTTATTTCAAACAAAAATGTCAAGATTTTGTCAGTTGGAGAGCTCAAATAAGCAGTGCACACAGCTGCAAGGGCAGAGGAAGGGCTGATTTTTAGGGGATGCATGTCCTGCAATTTTAATGGATATTGTGAGCAGTCATTCAAAATATTAAGCCCTCTAAAAAATATAATAAACCTTCTAAAAGAGCACAAGCTGCTTTCTGATCCTACAGCTGATGTATCTTATCTTCCTTTTCTTCCCCACAGCCAACCAAAAGGGGCTTCTCACCCGTTCCTGCTTGAGCAGAGAAAGTATAAAGCCTTCAAAATGTGCTTGTGGAGTATGACAGAGGTCTGTCCCTACCAGCTACTGCCCAGTTGAAGTATCCTTTGCAGAAGGCACTGGAAGTAAGGAGAAAGCTGCATGCAGGAGTCTGCTCTGCTGAGCTCTGGCACTTTATCTCAGATCACAGCCTCTGTGTCACAGGAGCTGCTTCCCAAGCTTTTGGCCTCTTGACAAGTCCTTTTCTGTAATGTACACTAAATGAGTGCAGGTTTCCTGAGAGTAACAGCCTTTTCTAGGAATTAGGGCTGAGGCTATCAAAGTTATAATTCTTCACTTAGAGAAATTTGATAAGAATAATATTTTGGTCAGGTCTGGTCAGAGCTGATTTGCAATCATGAGTGCTGCAGGCAAAAATCAATTTAGATAATCTAACTTACCAGCAATGAAACTTGAGACTACCTGAAAGCTGAATCTAGTCTTGTAGACCAAAATGCAAGGTTATGTGTCTATGTTCAGATCACTGTATGTGATGTGCAAGCTCTTTTGATTTTGTTGACTTAAATTTAACCCCTATTTAGATGTATTTTTATATTTTTGAAATAATTTCATCAAATTAAACACAGGCCACAGCAATCTGTCTTGTACTAGGATTTTTTTTCTAACACTCTTCTCCCTTTAAATGTGAGAAAAATATTTGTGAGGAAAAACTTAAATAAATATTCTTTTAAACATAATCAGTTAAAATGTAAGTTCAAAAATTACCAAGTCACTTCCTTCTCTGTACATCATTTCCCCATCTGTAAAAAAACAGTCTTCTTCAGTGAAGCATTTTGAAATCCAAGAGAAAGAAAACACTAGCAGTAATAGTGCTACTACTATTAGTAGTAGCTACTAGTCGTGCTACTATGTCAACTCTGTTAATAATTTTGCTAAACAACAGTTAATTCATCATATGGGATTTTTCAGAAGCATAGAAGCTTATCTTAATGAAGAAGCATAGACTCATACTATGCTTTAATTTGGAAAAGACCTTAAATACCTTTGAGCTCCTCATCCCTGTCATGGACAGGGACATTTTTCAATATATGGGTTTGCTCAAAGCCACATCCACCTTGAACACTTTGGACTGGGCAAGAGCATCTCTGGGCAACCTGTTTCAGTGCCTCATCACCCTCACAATAAAGAATGGTATCCTAATATCTAATCTAAATCTGCCCTCTTTATCTGCCCTCTTTCAGATTAAAGTCATTACCCCTTATCCTATCACTGCATATCCCTGTAAAGAATCGCTCTCCAATTCCCTTTTTAGGTCCTGGAAGGTGCTTTGAGGTCTTCCTGAAGCCTTTTCTTCTCCAGGCTAAACAACCCCAACTACATCATCCTGCCTCCATAGGAGAGCTGCTCCAGCCCTCTGATCGTGTTCTTAGCCCTCCTCTGGACTTGCTCCAGCAGGTCTTCAACCAGAAATGTTGCTCACAGTCCTGTCCAGCCTGACCTTGAATGGTCAGGGATGGGGAGGAGGTCATACTGTGAACTGCCATCAGAACAAAATTAGGCAAAACATTGAAATACATAAAAATACCTATTGAGTTTCCATATCTTCCTTCAGAAGCTGAAATTCAGCAGCTAGATATAAAAAGGTTAATGTTATAGTAAGAGCACACACCTTATTGTCATATATGTTGATGACTTAGAGAACTTCCTGCATTTGCACTCTTGTAATTTTTTATATTTTTTTTCCATTATTGCTTCTCCAAAAGGCATTAATGAGTCAGAAATTATTTCAGAATAAAGTTGGGAACTTTGAACACACCAAGTTCCTGGAAACAGGGGACTTTCAAAGCACAGAGGCCCTATCAACTGGAGCTGCTGTTTTTCCTTGCCAGCCCAACTGCTGTGTGTGAAATCCCGCCCATACCTAGATCTGCAGTCAGATTTGATGCCATGGATACATAGTTATTAATAGAAAGTGGTTGTAAAAAACCCATGAAAATAAACATCCACTACAATAGAGGTGATGAGTTCCTGCAGTTTAAAAGGTCACACAGATTTGGTGACCGAAGTGAATACAAAAAATTCTGTGTGAAAGTGGTTCAAAGTAGTGAACATATAGCCATGGTGTAAAACCTGTTTGAATTCTGAACATTGTCATTAATATTTTGGGGTTAGCATTCTCCATTGTGCATATACTGCTTTAAGCCTGCTTATGCAAATATTAACTTGTCTTTCTAGTTGTTTTAGGCACCACAGCTCCATGTGCATGCTGCAAATGTGTCTTTGGTAAATCTGATCATTGCCATGATCTATAAACGTGCTTTTGTGGTGCATGTCATCTGATTACAAACCCTGTGGCTATGATGCCAGTGCTTCCCTGCCTCCGAGAAGAGAAGGGGCATGCTTGAAATAGTTGTAAAAAGCAACATGAGCTTGAATGCAGTCCTGAGTTTCATGCCTAGGATATTTTGATCTTGGAAGGGTTCTTTCCCTGGCGTTCTTCTGGTAAACAGAAGAACAATGTTTTGTAAATATGAGTATGTTTACATTCTTTCTTATAGGAGGGACCTTCTGATGTCCCTCTGGGATGACCAATTGATTGAAAAGTTTACCTTTGTGTTACCAATCAAATTGGCCTCTGACATTCTGTATAAAGAGGAGCTCATCCCACAGTAAGGGGAGAACCCAGTGACCACTTTCGAAAGGAGCCTGCGTCTCCTGTTCGTGTCCATTGCAACACTTGAATCCTATGGGAACAAAGATTTGGGGGAAACTCTTCATTCTCAATTAAAAGAGGGAAATAAGAGAATTAAAAAGAAATGGAAACTTTATTGGAGGCTTATGGTGATACCTGTACTTATCAAGTACTATTCTAGTATGATAAACTAAGTATTAGCATTTCATTTCATGCACTTGCCCTTTGTCTCAAAGGCAAGGGACTTTCCCGAGTAATAATGGCATTGTTATAGATCAGTGGGTTCCTCGGCCAGATTTTTTTTTTTTTTTCCTTAGGACATTAGGGAGGAGAGGATGTAAGACAGAAACATTTCTGTCAATTTCATCTGTCCTCTGAAGCCTTGATAACTCCATTCAAAATTGAAAGAAAAAAAATGAAACCCAGATCTTTATTTATGTAGTAAAAGGTGAGAGCATGGCAAAATTCACTGGGTTTTTGCACAGTGAAATCACCTTTGCTTAGCTCTGGTGTTTAGTTTTTGCTGGTGTTATTTATAAGCTGTATTAAATATTTGTAAATCTTGCTTCTGGTCTTGTGATTCAAGGCAATAAAAAGAGAAAATGTTTACTCTCATGATTTACCATGAGTGTTGTTTATTTAATTTGAGAAGAGTTTGATTCCACATGTTTCAGTTGTTTGACTTATAGCAGTATTTTCACAGCTGAAACAATTCTACTGGAGTGGTAGAATTTGCTAAAATAAGTGATTGTGAACATATAATTTTAGAAATTAGTCTCAAATAGTCTGAGAAGCAGTAGTTCACAGTTCATGCTTCTGAGCCTGAAGATTTTCAAATCTGGTTAGTTAGGTGTATGTCTTTGACTTACAGAAATCCCCCTCCCACATACATCCTGGATTCCCACTCTACCTAAACATCCCCTGAGCCCTCCCCACCCTCTTCTACCTCCCTCCCTCCGTGCCTAATCACCATTCTCTGTTCTGCTATTCCTGTGCTTTACACACTATCACTGCGCAGTTTTAGTGCTCAGAAGAACACTAAAGGTGTTTCAACACCTGAACAGCCAGCTTGTTCAGCCACTGATTCTCAGGACACTCTGCAGGGCACAGGTTATTTAGAAGAGTTCTTTTCCTACCAGCCCAGCATTTCTCCCACTACAAAGTAAACCTACTAGAAACAAAACTGCTGGGTGATTTGGTTTATGCCAGAGTACTCAGGCATATATAGCTAGGAGGATTTGCTTGGACAGCTGTCACTCATGACAGTCATGACTTTCTGTGGAGTCCACTGACAGCTTTGCCCTGCGGCTGCAGCTCTCAGCATCCATTGCTTTGCAAAGGCATCCCAGTCCCAGGCACTGGGCACCTCCCTGGGGACGAGACTTGCCTGGGTGGGGCCCAAGGCCAGGCAGGACAGGGCTGTGGGGAGTTGGAGTCCAACCCTGCTGCGTTTTTTCTGGGGCAGGTGCTGATTGTTCAGGAGGGTTGACATGGGGTGCTGGGCTATGGGCAGCCGGGGGAAGCCCTGAGAGGCTGTGTAGGACAAGAACACCTGCAAATACCCTCAGAGTCTGGTGGCAGGACTTTGCTTTGAGATTGTCTCAGAATTAAGTACTCCTGAAAGAAGACCTGCCTCCAGAAGCACACATGAGAAATATGGGCCCAACAGCATCTCTATTTTTGAGGCTAGAACAGTACCAGGTCTGAAGTAAACACAGAACCAGTCCTAGTCACTCCTTTTCACCCACAAAAGCAGCACCATGTAAAAAATCTCAAAAGCAAAGGTTCTCTGAAGACAGTGTGACAATCCCTGCCCAACATGGTCCTGCTTTGGCCCTCTCTGGCCAAGGTGAGTTTTGTCAGGCCTTTGAGATGGCCATGCACAAACAGGAGATTCAGCATTTGGGTCAATACAACTTGGGTGTCTACCCTTGGGAATGAAGGTTTAGGCAGGAGTTTGGGCTTAGAACTTTCACTTGGGTTTAGAGCTTGAGGCTTAGATTTTGGGCTTGGGTCCATCTATCCTGCAGACACATAACAGTTTCAATGAATGAAAATCCAGAGGGTGCTTTTCCATCTTGATATATCAGAAAAAAAATTGTGCAATTAGAAATGCTGCTATGATTTTTTCATAGACCATGGCATCCCGTGAGACTAATTAGAAAAAAGCAGAAATCTCTCTAAAGATTAGGTCAACCAGAAAGATGAAATGTTCTTTTCTCTGCTTATTTGCAGTGATTCAACTAGAATTTTATCAAATGGCAGGAAAATACAATAAGGTGAGGATGACCCATGTGTTACATGAAATCCTTTTAGTGGTAAGTTTGTAGCTAATACCTTAGGTGGTGTTTGCTGTATTGCCTTGAGTCTTTTTCATTTACTCTCTCCATGTATACATGCCTGGAAACATGCCTTTCAAACCATACTCAGTGCATCTGCCAGATGAGACTGATATCTATCCTAAGCTTACATGGTATCATGTATTTTTCTTGAGGGGGATGAATACCAACCCCTCCCAAAGACTCCAAAATGAAAAAAGAGCTTTGCTAAAAGATAGTAGCCCACAAATGTGCATGAAACTTCTTCTCTATAACATCTGCAGTTTTTTACTCACCGAAAACTTAAATTTCATTCAGCTCAGAAAACAAATTAGAACTTACCTTTCCAAAAAGCAAGTAGGAACATCTGCAAAACAGTGGAATGCTGTATGGAAGCCACAGGGATGAAGCAACTGCGCCATACATCACAGCATCAATAAGTGATAAATTACATAATGCAGCCTAAAAAACATCTTTGAGTGTCTGCCTTACTCTCATTATTCCGTTCTTTCAGAACAAGGAGAAGCACTTAACAAAGGTAATTTCCATGAAAACAGAAGTAGAAGATTAAGGTAATTTACTTTTGCTCACATTCCGTTCTCCGATGGATATGGCTGCTGAAACAAGCCATTGTAAGAAATGCTCTAGGAGATTTAGGAGAAAGACAGCAGACACAGCTTCTCACAAATTTCTTTTACTCTTTTTATCACTCACAGGGAACACATTATCAATCAGACTTGGTTTACAATTAAGACAGAAAAAAAAATAGAAGAAAAATAGCATAGAGATGTTTAGGAGAAAGAAAAGATAGAGGGAATATGATCTAATTGGACTTCAATATTATAGAAGTACCAGAAGGCAGTGAACTTCAAGGTCTTAATCTCTCATTCTCCCTTCCTTATTAGGATCAATACTTGCTAGTAAAAGAGTACGAAGAGAATTAAGATGTTGACTACATATCATACTGAAATATCTTGCCCTCAAAAATATGTCACTAAAAACACCCCAAAACCCAAAAAACCCCGTTCCTTCTTTTTCAGAATGCATGAACATAAATTTCTATTATTAGTTGTGCTTCTGCTATTACGGTTCTCTACACCACCTTGAAAGTCAGTTATTCACTTAGATCCAAAAACTAGCTGTTCCCCTGGTTCTGTGTGAGCACTTGATGACCACTCTCAACATTTGTCTAAGTCCAAAAATCAAGGTGTCTCCCTTATTGATCCTTGGCACAAAATTGGAGATAGAACTGCTGTTATATCTCAAACATAATAAAATTAACTTCTATCTTGTCTTATTTCTCTAACTGATTGGGATGGAGTACTGGGTCCTGGTAATAACAACAGCTTGGCTTCAGATATTTCTTGTCTTTAAAACCAAACTCCTTTGCTAACTATGCTGATTACGCTTATTATGCTTATTATGATTTATGCTAATTACATAGCAATGTTGCTCAAAGTATCTCAAAGTTATTAGTTTCAGTAAATATGGTTCACACTTTTTTCCTGTCTCTTGAAAGTTCCTACTATAGCACACTTCTCCATCTTTTACGACCAACCCAAGAAAATTAAAGTTTTCAATCTCTGTCCTAAGTCAAAGAAAAATTGCTCTCCTTTGTTGTGAACATCCATCTGCTTTGAAAAATAACGGTTGTAACTCAGACCTATTTTCCTTTGCCCACAGATACATTAATTTCTTTACAAAAGTTCTGCAAACACATCAGCAGATCCTGACCACCTGAAAAGGTGCAGAATTACTTCCCAATTCTGCAGTGACTAGGTAGTTCACTCCCAGTTTCTCCTGGTCAGATTTCATTTTAGAGTTCTCCACTTGTCGTAAGAGTAGTGCTTTTAACAAATATCTAAAAAATTCCCTTCCTGCAAGGCACACTTTCTTCTGTTTCACCTTCTCTTTGTACCCTGTGTGCCAGTGGCAAATTACTACAAACTTCCTAGAGCAGAAGGCTGTTGAATGAGGTGATTCTAAATTATCATACTATCCTGATTATACATTTTTCCTTAACTTCTTGAAAGGTGAAGCAATATCAGAGACAGCACTTTTTGCCTCTTTGGTCTTCTGTCTATCAATATGTTCTTATCTTCTGTTTTGCTTCTTACTCCTATTTTTCTCCTTGTTTGAAAATGTACTTGTAAATATTTGGAAGAACTATAGAGAAAATAGTTTACAGTTAGATCAGAGTTTTACCTGTGTCGTTGCTTTCCTTTCTCCACAAAATCAGATCAGTTCTTCAACTACCATTAATTAGATCCAGAAGTAGAGTAGGATTGCCGTCAACCTTTGAGCATGATTCAGAGATGAGGAATATTGAACAATGCTCCAAATTCAGGAAAGATTAAAATATCCAAAGAGCAGATGATGCGGTATTGAGAAATAAATACTTGGGGAAATAACTCTTAATACCAGTTATACTTTAATTTCAATATTGTGTGTAAAACAAGAAAATATGTTCTTATAGCAGTAACCTTACATCAAGAGCATAGTCTTTGATCAACTTTGACCAGTTTCACATTCACTTCAGCAAGCATAGATTAGCTGTGAGTGACGTTGTCCTGTCTTGCTGGTTAAAACCATCATGGTGGAGATTTTGTGGCTAACCATGGTGGTGGCTTTGTTTCTCAAAAACAGTATAAAGTAGAGGAAATTCTCTCTTATGTAATAATCATATTTAGTCCAGAGCTACAGCAATGTGCTATGTTGCTTAAACAATTGCCAGTGAACTCACTGAGGAAAATGAACAGCATAAAGTGAAATGCAACATGAAGTGAAACATATTTAATTTATGCTTTGAAGATTATTTGGCTACTTCTTAGTCTTTTGTTTAATATTGATAACACTTTCTCCCAATGTGGTTTAATACATGAAACTCACAATACAGCAAAGAAGTACAAAAAGGGAGAGGTAAGGATTTAAGGCTATGTCAGAGGATGATAGAAACTTATTGTGCCAAAAGGGGTCATTCCCCTCGTCCTCTGGGTTGAGGCAGAAAACATAAATAAATCTAGGGTTTCTTTAAAAATCTATACTGTTTTTAAAAGCTTTAGTGAATCCATTTACCTTACAGCTTTGTGTACTCACAGGAATTTATGCATTTAGAAATTTTTCCTAATGTCTGACCTCCAATCCTGTGTATAGGGAAAAGAAGGAGAATTTAGTCTTCCTTGTAAAAGATTTCTATATTTTGAAGAACTGTCATCAATCTTCCTTTTATTAGATTAAATAAAGGTAGATTAAAACATTCCAGTATTCTGTTACTTTACTCTTGACAAAATCCTAAGGTAAATCTATCTAAAGCCCAGCACAAAGTGCCAGTTTAGACATAATCAGAATTTAGCAAAGAGATAAAATATTGACCTGCATTTTGTAGGAAATATTTTTTTTATTATATCATATCACAAGACTTGTCTTATTTAACATACTACCATATTGTTTATCATTGTTGGTCTGCTGTCCTACATAACTCCCACTCTTCTCTTATTAAACTGCTGCCTGGTCAGGTTTGTGAATTCTGCATTTAGGCATCTGATTTCTCCTTTATGGCTGCAATGATTCACAATCACCTTTTCTGAATTTCATTCCCTTGGTTTTGAGCTATCTTACAGCTTAAAACGAATTTTAAAAAATCAGTCCTTGCATCTAGATTTCCACACTTCCTAGGCTGGTATCATTTGCAAATTTGATAAGCATGCTTGTTTACCATCTCCCATACTTTCAGTGAAAATATTAAACAGAACCTGGGCCTGAGCAGACCAAATCTGCGTCATGCAAGCATGAGACTGTCACTGACAGCTGTTCACTAAGTATACATTTTAACTGCTTTTTGTTTCAAATCACATTGGTCTTATCCCTATCACATTTCTTTAGCCTGTTTATGAAAACTGCAAGTGAACACTAGGATCAACTTTTATCTCCTTATATATCCTACAGAAAACAAAATTAATTTGCTTTGGCTTGATTTGGACTCAAAAGCTTCATGGTAGGCAGTTGCTTTATTTTGTTACTTCATTATCTCAGTATTCACAAATTGGTTATATAATAATTTCTTCCAGCAATTTTCTGACTATTTAATCTAAGATAACTGACTGTAAATTCCTCTGTTTTTTCCATATTCTTCTATTACAAAGGGGAGTATCTTCCCTTTTGCCTTTCGTAGTTTCCCAGAATATGTAACTGTTTACTCTGCTCAATTTTGAGTAGTCCTTTATACAGCTTAGTGTGAATTTTTGAGGTGCTGCTGACATTCATTGATCTCCTTCTAATAAATACTGTTTGTTCTTGGCCTACTTATGTGTTTGTCTTTGGGAGAACATATAATCACTGTCTTTAATGTCCTAGATTTCTTTCCCAAAATTGATGATCATCCTGAGTTGCCATTCAGGACATTAAAATTTTGCATTATTAAAGATACCTCACAAGATCTACTCCTATTAAAATATATGTCTTTTAATCATATAATATGGGCCACTTCCTACAAGTCTTTAAATACCCCTAGGCCGTATTGACACTGTCTTGAGGGAAATGTTTTCTATGCCTTATGTGGTCTTCTCCACAGCCATTGAGTCACATCCAATGGCATTCCCTACCTTCAGAAAAAAAAAAAATCTCATTATATTCTGGTTAGAAGAATGTTTATTGGCTTGTCTTATTTATAATTTGCCTGATTGCTCTGTTTATCATAGCATTTATGACTTTCAAAAGTTATTAGGTTGTCATTCTACTATGCTCAATCCTACTTAGTCACACTTGGCTTAGCTCTATTGTCCTATTTGATGCCTTTGACTCTAAATCTTCACTGGCATGATCACAGTATATCCATTTTCAAATTAACACATTAATATCTCCCATACTGCATATTTCCTTAAAGCAAATAATTGACTGTAATCAAGAGTCTAAATGCTTTTGTGCAGCTGCAGTCATCTGTCACAAGCTTTTTATTACAAATCTAGGAAAAGCAAGCTAAAACATCAACTTTACAAAGGGGTTTTTTCATAAAGAGCTGTTTCAATCTGAAAAATCACCAGGGGAAGTTAAGCTACATCCTCATGCCAAAAATGGTACTGTTAATATAAATTAAACCACTGAAAATACCCTGGTAAGGCAGCAAAACATAATGAAAACTGCTTTTATCAATTTTATTCAAAAAGTATTTATTGGTCAAATTTCACCCCTTGAATCCCTACCTCTGCCATCCAATCTGATATTAGAAAAAGGCATTTTTATATTGTTGATCTCCTGAACATCTATCATACAGCCACAGCTCAGAGGAGAATGGGCTCTTGCTTAATTTTTTAACATAATTCTAAAAAACTATTTTCACCACATACGATCATACTTGCATACCTTGTTTGTATTTACCTTCCAAAACATGCTTGGTGTTATCTTTCTAAGTGATTAATGGAACAGATATCACATCTAAAAGTTTTAAAACCAGCATCTTCATAGGTTCTTGTGTTTATGAGAATAATTTTTGTTATGAGTCACATTTCTATAACTACTTATAATTTTTTTAAAATGTTTTTATTGTTTAAATAACCACAGAAGAAACATTGTGAAAAAATAGGGTACTCTTCCAAACTTTTTCCTAATATGTGACTAATTTTTAAGAAGACTAGAAGAGAAAAAGAAATTAATTTGCAAGAGACCATGATGCAGATACAGGACCCGAGGAGCCAGTTGCCAGTAAGATTCATATACAGGGGTTCAGTCTGCTACTAAAAAATACATTTTATATGCAAAATTGCACATAAACATTTCAAAATCAGTCTTACAACATCAAGATATCAAAAAATTTTAAGACACCTACTCAACACAAGCAGCAGGAAAATTCTTAAGTCTTATCCAGCCCATTTTCTCAGTGTCAGATTGTTAATACACTGCATGGGAGTCTGTCAACAGATCAAATTAATTCTCTCCTTTGTACAGTGACGTACACATCCTGTGTTTTTCCCATTCCCATTCTTCATTTTCTACCATTTAATGTGATGGAATACTTTTAAATAATATTCTCCTGTGAATGATATGAAGGAGAGTGGTGGATTTACAACCTCCCATGGATCAGAGCTACGTGGAGTTTCTGCAATTTATTAATCAGCTTGAATTTTGTAGGAAATGTAGGAACACCAACCTTTGGTTTTGAAAAGTCCACATGCTCTCAAAATTTCTGCATTCAATACTGTGAACTAACTTCCCATTAGCCTGCTTTTAAAATGTCTTCTAAATGACACCTTCCATTAAACACTCCAAAGGACTTCCAGTTTGATAATTCAGATCAGATTCTGAATTCCAGCCAGGTTTAATATTACTTATTTTACCTGGCTTGATTCCTAGGACTAAGTTCACAGTGTCCTTTGGTCTTGTTGGTTCTTCAAATAAGCATATACCCTCCATTGATATACCCTCCTTCAAATAAGCATATACCCTCCATTGATACCTATCATGGAATACCCTCCATGATATTCCTGTTTCTTAAAGGACATTACTTTCATGATACCTGTGAGTCTTAACTACTTTTGGGTATAGACTCAAATATTATTTATGTATAACTATTTAAAATTTGATAAACTGTTGGTGTTAAAAAACTGAATCACAAACCCAATTCATAATTATGCTAAGAAAACAGATCCTCCCATATTTCTGGATTTCTTCTACCAAACCTGTTTCATTATTGTTCGCCAAAAATTACATTTTTCCCTGCCCCTCACCTTTATACTGCTCCTTGGTTCCCAGTTTATAGCAATGCACATTTATTATTTATCTTCCTTAGAATGAGAAAGCTTCAAGTCCTTCTAAACAAGATTTAAACCAAGAACAGATGTGGGAGATGAACAGAACTAAAGAATAGGCTTTTATCAAAAGCTTCACCATGAAAAAAGTGCTTTTCTTCTCAGCATTGGCTTATATCAGCTACATCTTTTTAGAGTATCCATTTAATCTGTATTTATATGATCTATATATTTGTCAGTTGTTACACCTTTTTATAATTTATTAAATTGCATTTTTTTCATTTTTTTTATCAAGAGTTTGTGTTCTGATTATAGGTCTTTCCCCCTAAAGTATCCACGGTAAAAATATTTCTTCTGAACAGTTTTGATATAGTTCCTGCTAATTTTCATACCACTCAGTTAGAGGTATAAGGTTTTCTGTAAGCAGCTCAGATTTAAGAAGCGCTCATCTTCTCCTAGTGGTTACTTGCATTACATACAACTGAATCATTTTCTTAGTTCTTCTCTCTGTCTCTGTTTCTCCTGAGTCCTTACATTCTCTCATCCTGAAAACCTAGCCAAACGGACCTTCCATCCCTATATTGTGAATAAACACATGCAATGAAACTTGAAACAAGACTGACTACTTCACAGGGCTATTACACTTTGCAGGAACTTAATAAGAGACTGAGTGACTTCATCTTCTCCAGGGAAAGGGTTTGGAGAAAGACACTGAAGAAAGCCAGGCATAGGTGTCTGCCTCCATTGCTGATATATATAAGAGTTTATCTAAACAGAAACAGAAGTGGTTTTCACAAATATATTTTACATTTAAATCCTCCTTGGCTTAGTTCAGACATCTTCTATAGGTGACTGTGATACTTATGGCCCCTCTCACATGTATTGTATCTCAGCCTTTAAACAGTGCTGTCAACCTTTGGACAACTGCTTTTGTTTTAAACTGTAGGAGAAGCAGTAAATTTTAAGTCATCTCCACTATGCTTGCATGAGATGAGTCACAGGAGGGAAACTGAATCTTGGTCTGTTTTAACCCTGGTTACCACCAGTCTTCATTACATAAACAAATCACGACATTTATTTCTTCTTTTCCACTTCTTATTTTAAAATACTCCATGAAAATATTCAGTTTTAAAATACTCCATAAAACTTGTCAGTTCCCATTTTTCTACTCTAACAAACAGATTATGGGAGTGAAGGGTACAGAAATATAAGAAAGTAGTGTGTAGTAAAGCTGAATAAATGGGATGCTTTGAATGCTGTTTCAGTAATTCATGTTTGTACTTTCTGGTCAAATGTTGTCAGGTAATAACAACTCAGACTTTTTCATTACAGGAAATGTTGAAGTGAACATTGAGAGATAAAGGACTTACCCTAAAACTGACAGCTTCTCTTACCATACAACGGAAAAGACTCTTTCATAGCAAATGCACCTATTTATCTGGTTTGTCTAGTTACGAAAGCAAAAAAATATGACTAAAGAAATTCAATATAGGGGCCTAAATCCAGTTGTTCTGATCTGTCCAATATAACTGGTTACAGAGATGCACAATTTACAGTGTGAAATCAAAAGAAATCTGAAAAAGAATAATACGTTGTTGTAACATGTTAGCTAATGGACAGACATAAAATGTTTTTTCTGTAATAGTATATGTAATCTTTTTGTCAGGTTTCTCATGTTCTTGTCTCTTTGAAATACCACAAAAATTTGAACACATGCCCTGTTCACATTTTGTCTTCGGTGCAGAGTGCATTATGTGCTATTATTTACAAAACAGAGTTATTGAGTGGTGTTATTATAGAAACTAGTTTACATACACAGAATTTCAAAATAAAATTCTGGGAAATGACTGAAGGAGAAATGGTAGCCTATGCCTTTATTATCTTCTCTGATATTTCACTTTTTACAGCATATGAATAAATCATGTAATATGCTTTCCTTCTTATTTTCTCTTTATTTCTGTTTCTTTCATTTCAATTAATGCCTGATGACACTTTGTCTTGGTTTAGGGTAAATTTGGGAGGAAACCTCTGAAGGGGGTTCCGCTGGGAGGCAAACCTAAACAGCCCCTCCCCCCAGCCAGTCCAGGAAAAATTTCTTCAGAGAAAAAGTGGAAAAAACTATTAAACTATTTATTTAACAAACAGAAT